>KK502488.1:587437-795046 GCA_000688735.1 Glossina austeni | reverse complement strand
AAAAAAAAAAAAAAGAAAAGAAAAGAAAAGAAAAGAAAAGAAAAGAAAAGAAAAGGAAAATGAGATAACAATTAAGGTTAGCGGTAAAGGAACATCACAAAATTTAGTATAGAGCGTAAAGTGATGTAAACTACTAAACAAGCAAAAGTTTCTTAATTTCATTACTTGTTTGACAGGAATTTTCATACGAATATTGAACTGTACATCAAAAGATAATGTTGCCATAAAATAGAATTAATGTTTAACTAGCAAATCGAAACATGTGCCAATTGTTTGATATACGCAATTTAGTCGTATGCAGTTAACTTAAACTTAATATCGATTTTTTTTTCTTTAATGTATAGAAACCGTATTCCCCTACATTTTTTTTTTTATATATAAAATTTTGTATATACTTAAAGTTAAATTTTTTTATATAAGAATTGTTATCTTTAAAAATACAAAAAAACAAAACACAAAATAAATAAACAAAAGCTTGTACTATAAAGAAAAAAATAGTAATAATAATAACTATATAAAAAATTATACAATTTACATAACATACATACTATTAAAAGAAACAGAACGCACTGAAATTAACAAATAAAAATAGATGATGAAATAAAAACATTAAGAGAAAACGAAAAGACAAGAAACGTATTTAAGGGAAAAGAAAAAATTTAAAGAAAAAATAAATAAATTAATAAATAAATCCAAAACATAAATTTAGTTTCATTTTGAGAACTTTTCCTAACGTAATTTATTTTCAATTATGAGAAACTCTTTGCCATAAGTGTCACAAACATCATATTAGCTATCAAATAGAAAACATGGACAAATTTTTCATATTAAATTTTGTGCGAGTTTCAACAGCGAATTTTTTGGGCATCGAAGGAAAAAATACTGCAATTTTATCAACATTTCGCTTTACGATAGTTACAAGTTTGTTTATTTTGATAATCGTATTCCTCTTAATACGAATTTTTACATAAAATATTTCAACAATGGCGTCGTTAAATTAATCAAGATTTAAGAAAAATTGTGTAAGTAACCGTTAAAAAATAAAAAATAATCTAATTTGAAGCATCTCGTTATCCATCATAGGATTTTTAAGGCCAATAATGTAATCTCAATAATAAGACAGACAAGAGAATAAGGAATATAGGGCATAAGGTTAGGTTGTTTTTAATGAAATTTCAATTAATCATCGAAAGCGAAGATAATTCTATTACCGAAGTTGATGCTATAAATCACCAGCCCACAAAAGCGAGCAAAATGTTTGTCGCGTCAAAAGACAGATCAAGATTCCTCTTAGGCTTCGAATGGACATCTTAGATCGCGTGCCAGATTGGGGCGCAATACCTTTCTTCTTTCTTAGCCGCTTGGTATAGGAGCCTGTATTATCCACAGGTGGCGTAACGGTACCACCAACCTCCTCAATAATCAATTTTGTGCCAATACAAATCTGTGAAACCGTCAAAGGTTATTAGCCCGTCACATAGGCAGCTAAGAATACTTTCAGCAATTCTAGCGAGAATTCGCATACATATTGATTTTAGTATTCGAATTAAGAAAAAAAAATTGCCAATTTTTTTCCGCTTTGTACTTTCAGATTAGATTTTTGAAAAGTATATAATATTAAAATATTTTTTTCATCTGCATGTGGCATATATATTTTCTATTTTTTTAGGTTAGGTCACTAGACCCATCATAGAAGCGTTCATCAACTTTGCAAATCTTTAATCGCCGTGAGTTTAGGTGGACGAATGCTTAGGCGTGTTTTAACAAATTGTAAGTATACATAACTGAACTGTCTGTTAGGAAAGTCGTATGGCGTGTACGCATTTTATATACTAAATAAAGCGTAAGAAACGATAATGGTTTTTTTGCTGACCGGAAACAGCTTTAGCACTAATCGGAATGACGTAGTTCGACATTTTCGCGAGCATTTTATCGAACATGTTGCGTAAAGATTCGAGCACATATAAGATGATAGTGATTAAAAAACTGTCACATCACTGCAGTCCTGCACAGTGATGACTCAATGATTTTTTGTTAACACGAGGAATTGCACTCTTTTTTTTCAAGGCCAAAATCCCAAGCCTTGTATAAAATGCGATTATACCCATAAAAATTGTTGATAAACAAAGTTCATGACATGATAATTGTACCACTTTGTATCGATAATTATTGTAGTATCAAAGCAAGTCATTGCAAAGACCAATTGAAAGAACTGCAACAATTATGCGGTAAAAAAGGCAGTGAAGGCAATTCCTTGTCAAACTTATGCCTGGAAATGGAAGCGCTAATTTGTGTATGCTTTTAAACACCTAACTGAAATTGATTCCGATAAATCCGACTTGAAGGAGTCGTTGGACTAAAGCCCCCACATAACACGAGTCAAATTTTCAATATAAATTCCATTTCTGCAGAGGTTTGCAATAAAGGAATTCCCTTGATCGTATGACAATCCAACATCATTGCAAATCTCGTGAAACTTTCCTTAATTGATAAGTACATCCCTAAAGTGCTTGAAGTGCTTGAATGCAAAATTCACTAAATGAATCTATTGAACTATTGCAAAACATTCACGCAGAATAAAGGTGAATTTTCCTAAACGTTATCCGGCACATACATTTCATAAAATATTATTTACTTCCTTGACGCACTTTAGTAGCACTGTTGCCTGCATTTCTAAAACAAAGCATATACAAATAAAATTCCACTTTGGACATGAACGTTTTATATTAATTCTGTTAAGCTTTAACAAAATAAGTTGATTAAGCACCCATTCAACTTCTTAACAAAAGAATTGATTTTTTTTTTATATTCTTACGTCTCTTCTCCTGAAGGAGAATACTTTTCAAAAGTTGATTTCAATCATTATTAACAAAGTAGCAGAGAATTATGCATAACTTAAATCAAATCAAACCTTTTATCGACATATGTAACACCGACCAATGTAATAAAATTTAATGAGCTAAATTTTATACTATGTAAATTGATAATATCTGCTTGAGTTAAGTTGAGTTAAGTTAAGTTCATCGCCTAGTATTTAAAAAGACGCATCACGAAATCTAATTAAGCTCAGCTTGAGCGCCATCTTTATGTATGGACAATCATTGTGAACATTTTGAAATTTTGCAGGACGCAGAAACTACAACGCACCTTTTAGTTATTTTAAGCCTTCCGTAAACATTGAAGATGTACGTTTTAAACTGAAGGACGACTGAAGTTAAAATTTTCAAAAAAAAAAGAAAAAAATTGTAAAACATTTTATTGAAGAAAAGAATGTGGTTGGCAGCAAGTATTGATGCCGGACTCAATTCTACGGTTTTATAAAAATCATGTAGGAATTCATGCATGATGCAAGTAATTGCCTTCCCTGTTTTTCCCCCTTATTCCTACAATTAGTTTGCCCAGTGAGGGTAAAATTGAAATTATGCCAAAGTCGAAATTGCAAGCCCGTCACGCTGATCCTGTCTTGTCATCACACAGCATTATTCCAGGTACAACATTAGGTATGCAAATCCTTGTCTATTTGCACCACATCTGATTTATCTGATCGCGGTTTTAGTTTCAAATAATATTCGAATTAAACGTATCTATACACACCTTTGCTAATAACCGATGATATTGGGATCGACGCTGCTATTTGTTTTTCAAATTCATAAATTCCTTATAAAATTCCTTATAAAATATTTGTTCTTTTCTTTTATCGCATGTACGAACATAAGTGATTATCAATGGGCATGTGGCTCACTTTTGTTTATATAAAAGGCTCCGCAAGACTCTAGAAATATCCATTCGAGGAACGATTATAAAGAACCTGAAACACTTAACGAAGGATTAGTTGTTGAACTCCCTCGACTTTATAAAGCATTGCAAACTTATTTTTTGGACGCAGATTTTTAAAAGGTTTTACAATAAGCGTCCAAAAAGAAAAATAAGTGCATAATAGCTCTTTCTAATGTAAAGAATTCTATAAGAAGTTTTAATATTGACAATATGTTTTTTATGGTTTTTTTTTTTTCTTTTTTATATATAAAAATACCATATACTCTAAATGACTTTAAGAAGCTTGAAAGAGGAGGACACTCCTTTTAATAAAAAAAAATGTTTGATCTAAAAACAAAATATTTTTTTATATACTCTTTTTTCAATTTTTTCTAAATGACCCACTACTGCATATTTATCTGGTACTCCTTCTCTTTCTCTTTTTCTTTCGCTTTCTCTTTCGATTAATATAAGAATAATCCGCAATAATGATTTTATTGTTGTTAAATTACACTTAAAATTGTTAACAGTTAATAATTCGCTTTAATTGCAGCGCACGGCGCAGTTCAAGTCGTCCTTTTTTTTTTTTGTTAATCCAAACAATAACTAACAAAATAATCATACATACATTTTACATTGCGTAGACAATCTAATGACAAACTGCAAGTCTTCGCCAACTCGCTTGACTGTCTCTTCAGTTGGGTAAAAAGACGTGTCATTTATCAATAGATTTATATATGGGTGCACATTTTTAAAAAGCCAGTCCACTAATTTTGTATGCTGCTTTACAATAGGTGTTGAAAATTCGGACTCAACTTCACAGTCGCTTGCTTTTAAACGATGATATTTACAATACATTAACAATATTTATTTACCGAAAGCAAAGTGGAAAACATATATGCATCTTTAAGCGAATGTTAGATATCCACTACACCTCTGTAAGGATTCTTCTCTCTGTAAGGATTCAATAAATTTTGTATTTTCTTAAAACACTATAGAGACAACTTTTATATATTTTCTATGACAACAGGAACATTAAAATTAAATTCCAAATCGATGCGTTACGATTTGTTCCCCCATTTATACCTCTGCCAACTCAAGCAAACATTGCATGTAAGATATCATCTTTGACGATTACAGCTTTATGACGATTACATTTTTGTATGCTACAAACGAAATCATTAACTTAGTTTAGCTTCATGTTGTTCTGTGCAAAATAAAATATGCGACGAGCATTATTGCAACACATTTACATTAAAAAATAGGAAAAGGATCTTTATTTGCTGTGATTCTCATTTATAAACATAACAGAAAAGATAGAAAGTTTCAACCGACTTTGAGCGAATCTTTCATACCCTCCACTTCTTCAGAACAAAACGTTTAGAATGCAAAAACGTTTTGATAATTGTCGTGGACATGCCAGTTGATCGATCGGCGCCACATTTACATTGTCGTTTTGCTTGATTTAGGTTATAGGCAACAGCTAGTACGCCGTGTGTTCAAAAAAGATGAACTTCCAAATTTCGTGGAGCTACGTGCATTCGATTTTGCTGTGTATGCTGTTAACGAATTTTCAGTTTGATATCTGCTTTGAGTTGCACGTTCATATTTTTTTGCCCTGGACAAAAATGCGCATCCGTCGTCAAACCTTCTGTTATCGTCGCCGCTTAATTTCTAAAATCGTTGATAATTACATTTGTTTTATTGATCCTTTATTGTAAGAAATTCTGTCTGAGTTGGCTTGATCGGTGCTTATTGTGTATGGTATGTGTGTTGCTGTAATCACCACTTATGGTACAGGGTATTTTAACTTTCTGCGGACGTATGTCACATGCAGAATAGCTTCAGATCAACTCGCCTTTTATTACACCGATAATGAAACCCAACCTTGTCTGTCCATCTGGTGTTGGTCTACGTATTTTTGAATCCAACCTGCAGGTCGCAATTTTTGAGATATTTTGCTGACATTTCGTGTATGTAAGAAAGTTTCAATTTTCAAAATTTCTCCATACAGATCGCTGTGTAATAGTATTTCGATATTTCAAATTGGTATCGAAAATTTGGTTCAGCTAAGGCAATTTTTTGAATCCCTTCTCATATAAACTTGATAAAAAAGTTTAATTTCCAATATTTTATGGCAAATTTATGCAAATTAAGCCATAATAGTGAAATGACAAACAAAAAGATCTTATCAAATTTGGATCCGGCAGGTTTGTTTGGATGCAATAATGCTCACAAAATGTAGAGGATTATATGCCAAAATTACCTAATTGTGAATGTCTTATTATGAAAATTTGTTCATGATATTAATTTGACATAAATAATAAACGAAGTGGAGAAAAATTTGAAACACATGGGTCTATTTCTTGCATACCGCTTCATAATATTTCTCATGAATAGTAAGCCCTTCAGAGAAAAGGTTTAAACCTTTATATTTGATGATGAAAATTGGTCTACAGTAACAATTTAGCCAGAAAGGTGACGGTTAGAAATTCGGACCAGATAAATCTATTTTTTGGATAGTAACATACATAATGGGTATAATGAAAATCGAACCTTTATATGGAGAGAAAGCCTAATTTCTAGTTTTCATGACGCAAAGTCAAACTTAATAAAATTTTTAAGAAGTACATTAAGTTTTCTCATACGGGCTTTCATGGAAAGTATGCCTTTGCATAAAAATAATGTGTAATGTGTTATTGCTTTAAATCCCAATTATTTGATATTTAATCGGTTTAATATAATAAAGCATTCGCAATCTATTCATGGAAGCATTGAGCTGGGTCAGCTTCAGCCAATATCTTCACTTACAATTACTCTTTTAAGAAAGGAATTTATTAATTCAAATTCAACTCTGACTTGATTCCAGCCAAGATTGCATATCCGTACTCGTCCCAGCGACGGGAAACTCCCAATAGCGAGGTCAAGGGATGTATTAGGAGAAGTTACTCCTTTTTCAAGAATCCAAGGTCCATTGTATTAGAAGATTAACATGATAATATATTGTTATGAAATTAGGAAGTAGCAGCGCATGGTTATAGACCGTGTCGACATATTACCTCGGGTATTGGAAATTTATGGGGAAATATAGTAACGATTTGCGGCCAGGGAGTCCGGGAGAAGGTTTTCACACAAAATTAGCTACATACTGTATAAAATGTTTACATTTCTCCCTTTTTGGAAACATTCAAAGGTACTGAAAGTATCAAGAGTCTACTGAGGTTTTGTCTTCAAGCTTCTATTCTCTCTCTGATAGGTGGACATCTCCCTTCAAAAAGTTTTGTGGGCGCATAAAATATTGAGGCGTTAGATACACTTTGCTTTACGTAGGAGTTAGGAAATGATCTATGTCCATACACAGTCAGCAGTAGCACTTTGGACGCTGGGACTAAATCTATGTAAAGATGGTTGTTCGGCTTCAGTTTGTAAGTCATGGCGATTTACAGCCACATATTAGCCAAAGAAGTGTTCAGTTTGTAAGGAGGACATCCGATTCTCTTCTTTTTCTTCTTTCTGCTGCTTGCAGCACATAAGAAAATTGGAATTTGCTTGAAAACCATTCAATTACCCGATCGGAAAATACAAAACTGATTTTTTAACTTTTTGTATAGGTACGAACAAATTTGAACGTCAATACGACAAGAACAACAAAACTGTTAAAACAGCGATTGAAATACAATTACATTGAATAAGAAGGATCTGCAAGAGATATCATCCTTCATTCTCGGAACTTGCAGCTATTAAATTTCCTTAATAAATTTCCATAAATTTCCTAAATAACGAGCTTGTCTAAGTCTAAGAATAAAGAAGTAGTGTCACTGAAGTTTTTTTTGTTTGTAGTCATATCAACAGACGAATTGGGATCTAATAGATAACATATTTAGGCATCCAATTGTGCTGGAACATACCAGTTCCCGATCAAAGTATTTACCGCTATTTCTTTCACACTTTTTTTTTTGCATATACGAGGTTTCATCCTGTTTTCGACTTCAACGTTTATTTGGAAGTTCAGATTTTAATTACAGTTTTTAGAAGTCGGGAATACGGAAACGACCAAAGCGACGTACGCGCGCAATTAATGCAATCAATAAAACGTAAGCAAATTGTATTCGTTCGTACCGAATTTTTTATACCCGCTATCCTAAAAAAACAAAAATAAATAAAAACTAAACTTTCATGTTCTATAACGTGGAGAGGGAGCGGCTGATTTTTGCTTTTTTCAAAATAAAAGTTTCGGTCGCATAGGCGCGTTGTAGGCGTGCTCTTTAAAAGTTATAGGTCACTTTTAAATTCTTTTGCAATTTTGTAGGCAACGGGAGAGTATTCGTTAACGGAAGAGTGTTTACGACAAATACTACGCAGTTGTGCAGACAGACAGATGGATAAACGAACAGACGGACATGCTTAGGCGCGTTCCAAATTTGAAACTGGCCAAGAGTTTATATACTTTATGGGGGTTTTCGAACTTGGTTCTGCGCGTTTTATAGGTGTTGAAAACCAATAAAGTTTTGATATAGTATAATATTGGGTAGGCGTGGACAATTTTTCTATTTTTGTACACAAATGCCACAATATTGCCCAAAGAATATGCGTTCAATTTTTCATACATTTATCTGCTATAATTGAGTAATGATCGAAAACTAATTTTTATTCCTTTTGAAAAACAGAGGCGCTCTCACTTAACGTAGTAGTGTTGGCGTGTTCTTCGATCGATTTGACCCATTTTAAATACTAACCTGGGCGCAAAACCTTGCAATGTTAATGCCAAGTCTACAGCTTCAAATTTGTGGACAGGAGAATGTTTACAAAAGACATTATACAGACTGACGGACCCACACGGCCAGACGGACATGCTTGGATTGATATACAATTCGATGCTGATCAAGAATTTATATACTTTGTGGGGTCTCTGATGCAGTTAAAAACATTATGTTTCCAAATTTCTTAAAAGAATTTAAATTAAATTCTGTAATTTTTACAATAAACTTTACTGTGGTCATCTCATAATGTTATATTAAACGAAGCGAACCTTCTATCGAAATCAGTGCAAAATAGCCGGACAAGATAAGCTTGTTGAGGGCTAAGTTACATCCGAAACATATCTACCCGCAAGGCACTATTGCATTAAACAAGGGAAGGAATATGCAATTATACTTATGGCACGAGACGATTCCCTTTGTTTCCTTTTTCTTTAATCCGTCGGAGTGTTCAATAAGGAAAAACAGAAAAGAGCAAAACTAGAACTGAAAGACATTGCGACACTGTTGCCAACGGCAAAAGCATCCCTGATCAGGTACTTTCTTTTATCGCAGTTTAGCGAAGCCGCGCCCCCCCTTTCCTTAAAGAAAATCTAAACGTGCTCACAATCTTAAAAGTTTAGCATAGCTAAGGGCGCCCGTGGTAACACATTCAATAAAATGTCTAATAAAAACAAATACATATATATAACAAAGCAACAGCAGCAATAAATAAAACAACTAAACAATGATATCAGCTAAAACCAGGTCCCAAGCAGAGAGGCTAACATGCGAGAAAGCCCGATATCTCAAGGGGCTCGTTCAAAACAACGTACGCCAGAAATACTAGCCGGAAAGCAGACCCAGGAGAGAAATCATTGGTCACCACCGATCCTGCAAGATAATGTACAAACGGTGAAGAAAAATACGGATACATTCAGCAAGCTACTGGAGTTGAGAAATAAAATTTGCGGATAGTTCTTCTCAGGCACACTATTCATCCACCGACAAGAGATTTGGTGGGTCTGCTATCTGTGTTGTATAAAAAAGTGGCGCGGGAGGGAGCGCAATCAAGGCCGGGAAAGATGTGCAAAGATGGGAAGATGCAGACGGACATAATATCAAAAAAAAAGGATGGGCAAGGAGGATAACGTCCAGCGGATGCCACTCCGGCGAGAAAATGTAAAAGCAATACAGAAGCAAAAGAAGGTCCAAGGGAACAAGTCAAGTATCAGCAGAAAATAATAAAAAACCGAAGCCGCTGAAGCCTGAAGCAATCTTGATTGCAAAGGCGTAGATATGTCCTGCAGCGATATATTGAAAAATGTTAAAAATAATAAAAACCTAAGTAAGCCGGATGAGGAGGTGGTTAAAATTAAAAAAACCATGAATTGTGAAATGCTGTTGGAACTGAGAAGATTTCATGAAGGAAATCCAATGGAGTATAAAGAGAAAATTGGGTCCTTACTTGGGCAACAAGCAAGGATTAAGCTCCTCGGTAATGAGAAGACTGTCGTCATCAAGGACTTAGATGAGGTGACAGACCAAGAAGAAATAGTTACAGCTATAAACTCTGCACACTGGAGCGTGGAGTAAACACAAACACTACTAAGAATATTAGGAAATTTTCTGCCTCACGCAGATAACAATTGTGAGACTGCCTAGCAAGCCGGCTGCCGAATTACTACAGAAGGCAAGAATAACAATTGTGTGGACGAATTGCAGAGTGCGTGAAATGACAGCACGCGTAACGTCTTTTAAATGTCTTGAATTTGGCCACAGAGTACGAAGCCAAAAGCTAGTGGGACATGTGTCTATGGCCTGCGACGCATCTATGTTTCGGGGGACCAACTACTTAAAATCGGAACCTGTATACTGGTGGAATGTAGATATTGGGACGAAAAGCAGGAAATGTCTTGAAATGAAGCGTAAGATACAGCGGAATTGGAATAAACCCAACTACGACAACTATAAAGAGAAGTATCGGAGCACGCCAAGTCAGCAATAAAAAAAATAAGTTCTTTAAACAGCTATGTGAGGACGCGGTATCCAACTTATGGGCTGATGCATACAAAGTCTTAAGGGCCAAGCTAAAGTACAAGAGACAAGAAGTAACGCCCTCTCCAAACTTCATGAGAAAGTTGTAGGAAGCTTTTCTCCTAAGTATATTGTTCGTAAAACGCGCACATATGGCATAACTTACTCCTGCGCAGACGTCGCTGTTGGGGAACTAAATGGGATTTGAGAAACAACACCATGCCCGGATGGCATTCCAAGCTATGTTCTAAAACCAGCCATAGCAGGATATGTTCAACCATTTCTGGAAGTTTCTAATGATTGCCTATTCCCGATGACATGGAAAAAGCAAAAGTTGGCGTTGTTACCAAAACCAAAGAAGCCAGCTGATAAACCAGACTCGTATCGCCCCTTATATATGATTGACATACTATATCACATAATGAGGAGCTATCTATCTGATAGGGTACTGGTCTATAAAACGGAAATAGGCACTAAAATATGAAACGTAACGGCTGTAGTTCCACAAGGCTCTATACTTGGACCATTTCTTTCGAATATACTGTACGATGAGCTACTAAGACATGGCTTACGAAATTAAGAAATTAGTTCCGCAAACCACTAAAGCTATTTTAGTAACTAGCAGAAAAAGAAAAGATACGGGCTTACTAAATATAGACAGTCATGAAATATGTACCACGCCGACAATGAAATACTTAGGGGTGGTGGTGCATGCTACACTGGCCGGCTACATAGAAAACTTGCCCGCATAATGGCAAATATCAGAGGACCAAGCTAATGGAGGCGGTTGTTTTTGGGTAGAATGGTACTAGCAGTCGCGACGTACACCGCGCCAGCAATGAGAGATAGCTTGCACAGATGAAGCGATGTCAAAATTGTTGACAAGTTAATACGAACAACAGCAGTAAGGGTATGTTGTGATTTTCGCACAATGGCACTTGATGCAGCCTGCGTCATATCAGACATGCTACCGTCAGATATAGTGGCCAACCAACTAACAAAACTATATCATATGAGAAGATAGCTTGGGGGAAAGCTCACGCCTGAAGAAAGTAAGTGGATATGGCTGAGTAAATGTTACGAGTCGATGCATGTGCGCTGGACACATGAGCTCATATGTGATATCAAAAGTTGGGTCAGAAGGCAGGAGGGTAGCGCAGATGGTTGGCGGTCGTGGATGCTTTCGGCAGTATCTTCACAGATTCGGCCACGATAATGACTCTTTTTACCCTCGATGTCGATATCGTAGAGGAAACGGGCAAACACGTCTTTATGTTGCACCGACGTTTTTAATATGAAAAAAGTATAATTGAAGGTATTTTTGACGAGCGAATCAACCTAAGTTGTCTTATGGATAGTATGACACGATCGTTGTCTGTCGGTAATGGTGTTAAAGAGGCCTGTGCAGCCCTAACGACTGCGCTGAGAAGAATAGAGCGTGCTCGCAGTAGACTAAGCACAATGACCGTAAGACAGATGAAATGAAGTAAGGCCCAGACAGTTCTCATGGCGTAATACTTAGCGGGAGTTGCGGGACTATCGTCAGGGGTTTTAGTGGGTGCAAGTCATGACTTTCCTGAAGCACACAGCGTAAAATGTTCTTCCGTTTCTTTTGCTGCTTAATTACCGCCTTTACACTCAATGCATTATCAAAAGACTACAGATTTATTCAAAAAGATCGCCTTTTATAAATAACGACCAACTAAAATAAGAGAGACAAGAGCGATGAGAATTAAACAGCGAGCGACTCATCATGTCCAAACAAGTTAATCGTAACTGACGATGATGGTAACAACGACGTTCTCACTCTATTGTAAAGGTTCACATGCCTAAGACCCCGTTTTTTGCCGGTTTAGAAATAAGAGCATTCGCCTAAAACGCTATAGAGTCTATATATATATATATGTAGAAAAGCAAAGCAAAAAGACTTTTTAGAGAGTGGGTACAATGCCAAAACATATACGAAATGCCTATGAGTGTGTGCGTGCAGTTGTGGAGTGAATGGTTGAAAGACGAAGACGTTGTACGTAATGAATAATAAAGATTTAACTAAAACTAAGCGAGTTTTAAGTCATAACATTCAGTTCAAACGCGCACGTTTGAAGAAACAGACGTCTTAATCAAAGAGTCTTAGAACACAAAATTTTGTGTTTACTTATCATTAGCTTTTTTTTCGATTTTAACAAATGCTTGACGGTTTAGGAATTAGTTTCAAGTTTAAAGCCGGCTTAATAGATGTGAAAAAAAGAAACTTAAGAAAAACGGCACGTAGTAGCCAGATAACCAGCGAAACAATAACACACAGAGTGTTATGTTTGTAGAAAAAAAAGTGCGTTTAAAGAAAGTTTTTGTTTTGTTTTTTTTGTGCATCAGTTTTTAACTCTTTTTTGCAGCTCAAAGACGATATTCGAGAGAAAGAGAGGGATTCTAAGAATAAAACTTGTTAAGAATTAAGAAAAGAAAACACCACTAGTGACACAATTTTGGAAATCAGTAAAAAGTAAACTTTGTTCATTTTTTTTTTTTTTTTTTTGTTTTCAAATATTTAAATGACTTTAAAGCCTGAGAAGACCTTTAGAATGAGATACAGAAAAAGGTAAGCGATAACGACGATATATACTAAGAAATAATAGGAAATGCTTATAAGAGAAGGAAAAAAATAGATGAAAACATGTCTTATATGTTATGAAAAGAAAAATAAAAAAGTTTTTTTTATTTTTAAGTTCAGGTGTTTCACTTTCATTGAACCGAAACGGTAAAGACAAATGTAGGAAATACTTAAAGCCTATCTACTGTCCGGCGTAGAGGACGCTGACAGTGGGTTGTTGCGCGTGCGTGCGCTTGTATACGCGCTTGTATGTTCGTCTAACTAATGTCTTAACAACAATTATTCCTAATAACCTGCCTGGTAACAAAATTTTCTAAAGGAAAAGTGGCATAAATGACCATTTAGAGGTGGTCTGGTCTAACGCTTTAAACTAAAATTCGCTTTATGTCTTTTTTTTTTGGTTGGTTGGAAAATTGAAAATCACCCAGTTGTGCGATTTGATTGAAAACCGGTATAAAGTGTTATTGCCATTGTAGTTGTTGTTACTGTTTTATTTATGATAGTACAGAGCATGCAAAGCTATTAATAGTTTAGTGCTTTTTGTATATCAACTGCAATCTGGTGGACGGCACCAACGCGAAAAACAGTGAAATATTATTAACTTATAGCTCAACGGTGAACACATGCATGTAGAGTTTCGGAAATTGATAGACCTCAATTCTCAGGTTTGACAATTTAGCTTCGTTTTGTACACTTTTCAACACTGAGGAGAGAGGAGTATACGAGTTTTTGTTATTCTATTTGCAGTGCATTGACTCTGTCGTCTCCATCAAGTAATATGTCGGTGCAATTATATAAGATTTTGGGCCACATTCGTTTATCTGGCCATTTCCCATTGTTACAGGAGTGCTCAGTGCTGCGAACATTGGAATCGAAGTTCAATAGTTATACCTGCAAAATTATTTGATTGCAAACGCGTTCAAAAGATTCTAAACTAATTTTGAAACTTACATTAAAATTCTGTATAAATGTAGATGACAAAACGACGCTGGTTGAATAATATTTACAAAAAGTTGACATGAGCGTATGTGGGATTCTGCTAAGTCTTTCATTACTGTAGTGCAAGTCGCACACGAAGAAAAGGAAGAATAATTTTACTTTTATCATTTCTTTTCTTCGCAAATATACATTAGAGAAGTTCGACTCATGTCGGCCGATTTATCGGCAGCCAAGTTATAGGTGAGGTTCGAGTCCCTATCTCAGCACTAATAATAAATATGTAAAAACCGGAAAAAAAAATATGTTGATTCGTGTTCGCCGTGTTCGTTGCCCTGCCTGCTTTTGTTGTGAACTTTTGCCTAACTCTCAAATAGTTTTTATGACCGTTGGCTTCTCAATAACAGACGACAAAGTAGTGGACGGACAATCAGGAATTAGGAAAGCTTTCACTGAGAAAGAATATATAGAGAGCATATTTTCGGACACCTCCACAGCATATTTCTACGCGTGTAACCGCGGTTGCACAAACGAGCATGAACTAATTGCGGATACGTTCATACTGGGTAAAATGGTTGATATAAATGCAATGCTTAACATCCTAAGGCCAGATTCAAAACTTGACTTGATTGTCAGCTAAGGCATTCTTATACTGGGAATAGAAGTTACCGCGATCGGCATAGTGGCAGACCAAAGACGTAATTGATCAACCAACTCAATGTAGCACTAGATCGCAAAGCGAACGCAATTTTTTTCCTATTTTCATTGTACATTTTATTTCTGCTCGCTTAATGCATTTTCCTTTTTTCTTACTTGTTTTGTCTTTCTTTTTTTTTTCATTCTATTTTTGCTTAAAAAAAGGCTACAAATGTAAATTATGCTATAGCAGCACTTTCCAACATTCTTAAACAATGTAAAACTTACAATTATGGCACTTGTTAAGTGTAAGTAAAATTGTTGCTGATGCTATTAATATTATTGTCGGCTTCCTATCATTGTTATTATTGTTGCATCATATATTATAGCTTAACACTTTTCTTACACGTTTTATATGATTGTCAAGCCATTCTTACAAATGGTTTAATTATGAAATTTGTGTGGCAATAAAATCTCTCCGAAAATTAATAAATTCAAACCAAAATGCAATACAGAATACATTTTATCCAAGAAAGCGTACGATTTTTATACAGATTTTTGTATAGATGCGGTCCTCATGTTTATAAAATTTGCAAATATGTATTATAGAGAGAACGCATACAATTGTCTATTTAGACTTTACTTCGAGCCGTTCACAGATCACTCTGTCTTCGTTTTCTTATTGGTATGCATGTAGTGCTTGGGAGAGAAAGAGAGAGAGAGACGGAGAAAGAGAAAGAGAGAGAGAGGGAGAACGAAAGCTAGAGTTCTGTTTAGCGCTGATCTTAGACGATAGGTTGGCAATATGCTGTTACCAACAGCCTATAGCAGAGATATTGATCTAAAGCTTACGACGAACAGTTATTTTCCAGAATGATCGAAAAATTCAGGGTTAAAATATTGAAATATTGAAACTACAAATAAACTTGAAATGAATAAAAGAAAAACTGCACCTGACTACACAACACAACAGGTATATTAATCTGGCCGTTTGTGTACAAATATTCGTTTAATTAATTCTAAAATTAACAATATAGTGGTTGATCAAGTAGGGATCGAAGTTCTTGTTAAAACGAATATAGTGCACTGTTATTTGTTTTAGTTGTTTATACCCTACACCATTTGTGACACATGGTATGCTAAGTTTTTGTGGACACATGTAACCGCTATTGAAAATGTTTTAGATCGGTCCACTTTTTCGACCATTTGGTCCGTTTGAAAACTGAAGCTTTGTATAATAAATAAAAAGATATAACCTTTAATATTTCATTGGAAAAATTAGTTCATAATAGAAATCAACCTTACCGAATTGTAACCACATAGGCATACTTATTGGGTGCCATCACATGTAAGGATTTCTCCAATTTGCACGGGTTTCATGAAAAGTATGCCGTTCCCTGAAAATAAGATGTAACTTTTGAATTATTCCCAAAACGAGTCAATAACTGTATTAGACGAAGTGGTGTCGGCCCTGCCCCCCAATTACAATGTTATTATGTCCTTTTAATTTGTACATAAAGTAGAAGGGGAAATAGTATCACGTACCCATAATTTTTTTGTAAAAACTGATATTAGAGCAGAACATGTTTGATAAGAGTAAAGTATGCGATTATAGATTGAATTCTTGTCTATAAATATTTTCAAATTCAAAATATGAAGAGTTGAAATTTGTTCACTACAATTGTTGGTACATAAAAGAGAAAATCATTTATACCATGTACACTTGGAACTTATCCATCGCCACTAAGCCACTACAGCTCATAATATAATTACATAATACAGCTCATAATATAAATTTAAGCATCGAGAATCGAACTTAGTACCGATTCCTAGAACGCTAAAGAATTAGTGTCAATTTAGCTGGGTTAGTTAAAGTCGATTAACTGGTACATCCAACGGCGTCTCTTCCCGCATGCATTATAGCGCATCATGTCGATAAATAATTCATTTATAAATTTAAAAGACGAAACTGGTATTTGATTTCTTGTTTATATAATTAAACTTTGATATTTTTTTAAGCGTTAAAAGCCATCATTAATTATAAAAAAAAGAGGCATAATTTACTACAATTTAATTTTAAAAAAATAACGTAAATTCATTAAATAACTAATTAAATGAATGAATTTAAAAAATAACAAAAAATAAAAAAAATATCAATCAATCGACCTAAGCAAACGCCTTATAAATTACTTAAGTATTTTTTAAACGATCTCTTTATTTATATACAAAAATTGACAAAATTGAATTGTTACTTAAATTAAGTAAAACCAAACTCCTCATTTTTCATATATAATAATAAATTATTTTATGAATAACCATAAAAATTTCAAAGTTGTTCTACTTAATTTTAATTTAAAAATCGATCAATAAATTAATTAAATTGTACAATATTCTATCGAAATAATAATTCGTTGTCTAGATGCAAACCTCTCCTCGCGAATAATGGACTGAAGACGATGAAATTTGAGAAAAACTCCTAAAGAAAATATATTTAGTTAAAACCGAATTTATTATTATCCACCATTTACCACTATACTAAGTAAAAAGTATTACGAAAGAGAATATATTTAATTAAGGCCAGAAAACAAAAATTAATGAAAATTGTAGTGACACGCTCATAAAATATCCTATCCACACTACGTCGCCTAACATAACATTTGATTTATTTTTATGAAAAAATACCAAAAGTTCTATTTCCCTCTTACGAAAACGCCTACCTTTCTTCGGAAGGCCTTACATGGATGGATGCAAGGCCAAAATGTTCTTATCAAATGTCTTGCGGTACCCTTTGTATAGCGGTGTTTAAAAAATAAATCTATGTGGTCCAAAATTTTTACAATTAAAATTTTATATAAAATTACTATTATGGACCAGTTTTTGTTATAAAATCTTAACATCTGGCCGAATCTTTTATACCCATTACCGTTATCCTAAAAGAAACAAAAAAAATCAAGGAACTAACCTTTTGTGCCCTGTAATATACAAAAGTTTGTATCACGTACGCGTGTGGGCGTAGTATGTGTATGTCCTTCGAAACATTTAGGTCAGTTCCAAAGTTTTTTGCAAATTTGTAGGCGATATCTTCATTTCCGCTGACGAAGGAATCTTGACTACAGACAATACACCAAATTTGGCCAGACGAGCAAATGAAAGGACGGAGATACTTAGGTGCACTCCGCATTTAAAACCGGCCAAGAATTTATATACTTTATGGGGTTTCCGAAGCTTGTTTCCGCGCGTTATGAAGGTATTGAAAGACAGTTATATTTTAGTACACTAAAATATGGAGTGCACGTCGTCAATTCTTTCCATTTTTTACAGGTACTGCAGTAACGCCCAAAGAGTACGCTTTCAAATGTTTGTAAATTTATCTACTATAGGGTATGAGAACTGAGCAAGAAAGCAATTTTGTATTTCTTTTGGAAAAGAGAGATAGTAGTGAGAGTACTAGAGAGTAGTACGCAGTAGTGTTCGCAGTAGTGTCGTTCGACCGATTGGACCCATTTTCAATACCAACCAAACCTGTTTTATTTTATATACCCATTATTTAAGAATTAAAGAACTTTGAATTTAAGCTTTAAATTAAGCACTTTTTCTTTTTTTTTTTTTTGTATGACTAGCAACTCAGAGGATGATCCCCATGCATACGAGCACGATGGTTCTCGGGAAGTGCTACAAGTAGAGGCGTCATAGTGACGCTTTGGCTTCTTTCCTTCCGGCCTTCTTACCTCAAATATATTCAAGCTTTTGTTAACCTTACCATTTGCCAGAAATTCTAAGCTACACCCAATCAATATTATTTGCAAAGTCTCCGAAATTTTTATTATTATGCGAAATTGCACATTTTACCATCTACCTGTACGATGATCGTAGTCTTAATTCCAAATTTGTATAATAGTTAAACGATCACACACATGTGGCATGGCCAAGAACTAGAAATATTACTGAAACGGGTTTTTGGCATATTTTTACGACGAAGTAAATGTCTCTGGCAGGTGACAGGTTTCAGCAAAACAAGTGCATCATGACTTGTAGCTAGCGAAAGTATTGAGTTATTGAACGAATTGCGCAGGAAGATGTTTGTTACGAAAAACTTCTTTGAATTACACACGAATTTTTGACCAATTTCACGAACAAACTGAATGTGTAGCTCATACTGCTTATGGTAAGCGTATACTAAGTTGAAGCATACCTATGTAACACTAGAAAGAACATGAAATATATTCAGCTTTTATTATACTTTTATTATTCACGATCATTTTTTGAATCGATTTAAGCTTAGCTATGCGTCCGATGTCTGTCCATGCATTTTTGAGTTCCACCTACGCGTCACAATTGGCGACATATTTTGTTAAAATTTGGTACACTGGCATTTTTTCAACCAAGATGTAGCCCTATTAAAAATGCATTGAATAGGACCGCTTCTCATATAGCGCGCTGTTGCAAAATGTTATTGTCTGAAAACTTTTTTTTTTTTAATATTTTTCAACAAAAACCAGCCTAAAATAGTATATCGATATATCGACATACCAAGTGAATGTGGAACATGGATGCATTGGAACGATTTTTTGACCCTTTCCCGTATACAAATTCTTACAAGAAATAAGCCTTTACATGCGAACAAATTCATATTTGTATATATTATATATTATATGTATTTATAATGCAATTGATTTGACGTCTTAATGTGCTACACTGCATTAAGTTTGTAACATACGGGTCCATTTTTCCAATTCCTCCCCTTAAGAGGATGCTCATGAAAAATAAGATTTTGTAAAACAAAAAGATGATATATGAAATGCAACAAATTCTTTGACGGGGAAAGTCATTTTACTAAATTTGAATTATCACTCACTCAGCACTCTTTTTAATGTATAACGGAAGTGGTGTAGTGTGCTTTCTTCCCTCTTTTTATTTTGCTATATTAGAATAGTTCAACTTATTTTAACACTAGAACTACCGAAGTTTTGCCTATGCCCCCATTTTGTTTAGGAAGCTGAAATTCATTGATCGTTTAAGAATGCAGTCTTAAAAAATGCTTGCGATCTACTTACATACACGCCCGCCATACATGAGAAAATAAGACAACTTTGAGAAAAAAACGATAATTTTATAATATTTTATTATATAGCTTTCAGTCCTATAAAGATATTTCAAAAAACTGAGCAAATCCGCATTCACGCTTAATGCAAAACTGGTACCGATCGGTTGACAATTTATTTCCAACTTATTTCTAGATAATTTGCAATGTGCTTGAAATAAATTCAAAATTAGTTTGAAATAAATTGGAATTAAAGTTTCCTTGCAAATTGTCGCAAATTGGGTCAAGGATTTTCAGAAATATCTTTACGGGATCGAAAGTTATAGACAAAAAATATAAAAAAGATGTCCGCCTATTTCGGATGTTGTTTCAATTTTCTCGATATTGCACACGTGCACATAAACAGATCGCGCTCAGTTATCTCACATTCTTAGTCCTATCTTTTTCAGGTTCCTATCTTTTTTTTTACGGCCGTGATAAGTCGACAAACACAGGGGATCAAAATTATCCATTTTGGTGCAAAATGGGTTGTCGACATCTCTTAAGAGATATTTAAACGTGTTTTCACATAAATAAATGTCATCAAAAAATTTACGAACATTGTAATGCTTTGCTAATTGTTTTTTAAAAATTGAAAAATTAAAAAAGAACAAAATGACGCACTCGATAGTTCTAGTGTTAACATATAAATATGACAAGAAATTTTCACATCAAATGTATTCAGAAGCTTGATCTGCTTAAATCAACGAAATAGATAAATAAAAACGAAAGTGTAAGAAAAAAACTTTAATATTTTTGTGGTTTTGAAAGTTCCACTAAAAGACAAATGAATAAATCTTGTAGACGACCGATCGTGCACTTATGGATGTTGCATATGATATTATAAATTTAACGAATTCCACGCTCCAGTAGAGGCTTTAAAAAGCAGACACATAATGTGCATCACTGCCAGAAAATTGGTCTCACATTCACTTTTTCCCGCAATAGCTTTGAATGAAATAACTGAAACCTCTTACTTTTCCCATATAAATAATGAAAGAGTTTCATTTTTAAATGCAAAGAAAATAAGAACAAGTAAAAGCAGATATGATTAATAGCAAACTTGTAAACTAACGGAAGCAAGTTTGACAGAAACCAAAAAATAAAAACTAATAACAAATTTTTAAAACTTTAATTAAAAAAAATAAATAAATAAATAAATAAATAAAAACAAAAAAAGAATTAAGAAAACAAATTCAAAGAGCATTTAACCACACACATTAAGAATAAGAAATACGATTTTATTGGAACTATATATATATATATATATATATAAATAACAGAATGCGAAGGTCATTAAATGTCACACGAAAGCTGAACGAAAAATTGTTGAGCTTTAAAAATATTTAAAACTAATTTTTTTTAAATTTAAAAATTTCTTAAATTTCAAATTTTTGAGACAAAAATTTCATGTACGATTAATCTTATTATTATTATTATTATATAGTGATTATGTATCACGCGTTAACCATGACCAACTACGTAGTTTTATCAACAGTTTCTTTTTTCTGTTTTCAAGTCGGTTGCTCTAGATTTTTGGTTTTTCTTTTTTTTTTTATATTCTAGTCTCTCTTATATATGATTGATGTTAGAACATTTTCCAAACGCTAACACCGTCGGTAAATAAAGAAAAACAAAATTCTTTCAAGATGCTTAAATGTGTGTGTGAATATATGCTCTTTTTTCTAAAGGCTTTGGTCTAGATTTTGTGGCTAATAAAGCAGGTGTACTACTAAGTTTTTATGAATTTTTTTTTCTCTTTATATTTGTGTTTCGTTTTTCAACCTTTTGAATTTATTTTACAATCATATGTTTGTTTATTTGTATGCATGTATATGTGGCGATTTCAAACGCAAATGGACTATAATGCCTGTGCCGGTATATTGTTTTCTGGCCTCTCATATTTCAATAGTCTAAGCTGAAATTCGATTTGCTTTTTACTATTTGTTTGCTTGCAGGTTGATATTATTGCTACTCAAGTCTTGTACTCATGACTGCAGATCTGCGAGCTACCAAATATATAAATAAAAACAAAACGAAACTTTAAAAAATCGCCAAAAAAAATAACAAGAAACAAACGGCAAAAAGTCTCATTATATACATTTGCTATTGTTGCTGTTGTAATTTAGAATATAATGCTTTGAATTAAAGTTTGAAAAAACAAAAAAAATTAATTTCCTCCTATTCACTTTACGCGAATTCGTCCTTGGTTATCACTATGTTTTTCATTTCGTATGATTTTCACCGAATGCAACACTTATGCCTGGCCTACAATGGTTTTTCCAATTCTAGCTTATTCCCAATTGATCAAGATTGTTGCAAGTTGTAAGTATTTATCATAACCTCTTCAAGAAGGTGTTTCGTACATCATATTTTCAATGAGGTGTTTCGGCACCTCATATTTTCAATATCTAGATTTCGTACACTAACTTAGTCAGTTAGGTAGTGAGATTCGTTTTCGTCAAGATCGCCCTTAGTTCCGAGATCGTTTATTAATTTACCGATTAAGTTTTTCTTTATCGTCGATTACCGATCTCAAAGCTTGGTCTTCTAAAACGTACCCACTCATAGTGCCTAAATAAAATTTCACACACTGATCGAAAGACTCGTGATACAATATCTTACATATATTATAACAGGGATTTTACACACAGTACCATCTATGAGATGCTGCCTGCCATCTACATAAAACAAGTTTTATGACCATAAGAAAACGTGATTCAAACTGTGTGTGTGTTTAACATCTCCTTCTTTTGTGTTATACTATATTCCTAGACATTTTCTGGCTATCTTTTTTCTAGGATCCAGCTCAATACGACCAGCAATTCAAATCGAAGCAGGAAAATCACTTATTTTGATGTCCATCATATAACGTAGATTGTGTTATCATTGGTGCACCGTTTTAAAAAAAACTTCTGATCGAAATGAGTGACGGACTCGATTTTATCTTGAGCAAATAGATGCTTATTGTGCTAGTAGCACATTAGCACACCTAAAGTTTTTTTCGCACAAACTGTTTTGTTTTGACGCGATTTTCAATATTCTATGAATTTTATTTTTTATTTTTTTTTGTATTTCTATGAATTTTTTCACTCTCACTCATCACAAATTTGCATTGTAACACCGCATTATATTTTTCACATTTCAATTAGATTACGTCGATCATATGCGTATATGAGTGAGATTCCCCAAATTATGCATAGAATGAAGACTTGATGTATATTTTACACTACTTAGTTTCATCTTTCAAAGTACAATTTATTTCTTATAATATATTCAATGAATTAATATGTATGACCAGGAAATTAATTCTAAAGTGAACTCTAACAAAAATATTTTAGTATTGTTTATTGCACTTTTCACTTGCTTTTTTAGGTCTGGAACCAATCTATTATGTTTTCATTTAGCCAATATCTTTTCTTATACAAATTTGTTTTTACACGAATTTTTTGGGAGCATACCTATCGTATAAAAAGAGTATTAGGTGCACTTCTATTTCAAATATTGATATCTTCTGTGAAATGATGAAGGGGTTTTAACCATCGACCGCGACGATTGTGCTGGTCGGCTTTAAGTTATCGCATTTTTCTTAATATTTTAAAGTACTAACTACTTTGTGATTTCTATGCTATCGTCAAGAAGTTTCACGCGAAAACTCTTTACTTAAGTCCTTAGGTTTTCCTAAGTAATCATTGAAGATTGCTATTTCATTAGCCCTGTCATGGCCGTTACATACACTTAAGCAATATCGTTGCATCTAATGTATCTAACGTTGGTTGCGACGATGCAAACTTTGATTTTAAAACGACTGATATTATTCTAGTTAAAAGTCCAATTTCGCATTTTTTTTATTCAGGCCGACCGATTCTTTCTTCGTCTTAACTCAAGTCCAGTCTGGTTTAATCTAAAGCTTAAATTTGCTAGAAATACGAATAATAAAAACCAATATCGGATGTTTTAAAAAATTTAAAAAAAAAATGATTCTACTTATGAGTACACCGATTACTCTATTGCCAGAAGCAAATTCTCTCAAGTCAATCGTAAATGTTATTTCGGATGAAAGATGTTAGTTCAGATAGAACCTATCCTACAATAATAATGTTAAGCTGCTTAGTCAAAGTCATTTTCAATTCGACTTGAACTCATACTAGTTACTATATTTTCACAGTTCAAAAACGAACAAGAAACTGAACCGAGTTCGGTTAACTGACCCCTCAATCTCTCATATCTAATTTATAATAAGCAACACAACTATAGTTGGTAACAGAAAATGTAAGCCATTGCTATCTATTGCTATCTTGTAATAATGTCTTTTAATATTTGTATAAATTTCTTGCGAACGCTTTTCTACGAATAAAGAAGTAAAGTGGAAAATTTTGAAAATGATCTAACCTAGAATTTAACTTAAGACTTTATAATGAGTTAATATATTTTCCATAAAACAGTAAATCTTAATTATTTTTAATAATTATAATTAAAAGTAATTGTCAGCAAAATGCTGATTACTTGAATTCCTTCACTTATGTTCCTTTAATGTTTATGCAACATCTAAAGATTCCTAAATAAATTATTTCATCTTTACTCCTTTCTGAATTTGAAACTGGCTAAGAATTTATTTACATTATAAGCGTTTTGAAGGTTGCCCCTGTGCGTGAGAAAAGTATTGAAAAAACGTAAATTTTTTTACACTGTAATGATGGCTGGTCATGGTTAATTTTTCCAATATTTGTACAAGTACAAGTACAAGCCATAAGTTCAAATTTTTCTAGAGTTGTCTGCTGACAAGTTTTGCATTCCTTTCAAAAAGGAGAGATGTTCTTGACTTCGTCCGATTCAACATGTTTTCGACACCAAACTGCGCGCAGGAACTTCCAACGCTTCTGCCAAAGTTGAAATCGACCGACAGAATGACGGATGGACATGTTAAATCGATTCCGAATTCGACGCTCGTCAAGAATATACACACGTTGTGGAAATTTCCTTCTGGGCGTTGCTAACGTTTTGACAAACTGAATATAGTCCTAATTCTTCGGTAATGTGCATAAAAATCCATTATCGAATCTTAGGATCCATATTTTTATCTAATCATAATTTAAGCATACGATTCAGTTTTTCTCACTATTAGCTAATGCAGATGAGTTTTTGTTCTAAGTAAATCTTATATAACGCCAAACAATCATTGTGTTTAAAAGCCAACTTAAGTAGCAAATAAGTTTATTACCTAATATAGCTAACACAAAGAGAGTGCTAGTCAAGTATTGGCCACCACCAGTAAAAGTGCAAACGACTTGGAAATAGAAAATCAAAGTGGAGAACATCAAAGCTGTCTTTTAACTCATCCATTAGCTAATGTCTAATTAACATAAGATTAGATAAATCAATTTAAAAAAGTTCGCTTTAGGGGATAGAACTTGATATTTACACATGCACGTATGTATCCAGCATTGTCTATCTCATAATATAATATTTGTGTTACATTTTTGCACTTCCATGCTTTCCATGCTTTCAAATATTATTCGAGAAATTACTTGTAATTAGTTTGGTTTTTGTTTGTCGCTAAAGTACTATTTAACTATCTAACTTTTCCTCTTAATATTTTTTTATCAATTTTAAAAATCGGTTGAGAAGAAAAGACGCGCACTAAGGTATTTGCTGTACATTTCCATTTACTACAAAATAAAATTCAAGCATTAATCTATTTTTTAACCGCAGTTGACTTTTGAAGCAGATATTCCGCATTGTACGCATTAGATGAAAAAGTACTTTTATAAACTTTTATTTCACTTTTTCATACAATCAGAATCAATCTGTTATTCTATTGCTGTTAAATCTCAATAACTCTCATAAATATATCTTTTTATCGAAATGTTTTCGATTTGTGTGTTTAGAATCTGGCTCCTTTGCGATGAACTAAATAAAATTTCTTTTCTCTTTTTTCGTTCGTAGCTACAATATGTCGAGTACGCTTTCAATTGTATTTTAAATTTTCATTTCAGTGAAACTTCTTTTAGTACGAAGAGGTGTTTAAAATTCGCCCTAAAGTGAACACAATTTTTTTTTATTTTATATCTACATTTTTTACGCTAACTTAATGTGTTTTTCCCTTTTATCGTTTAGGAAAATAAAAAAAAAGAGCTAAAAATGTAAATTATGCTGTAGCAGCATTTTCCAACATTCTTGAACAATGTCAAGCCTGGATTTGTGGCACTGGTTAAGTGAAAGTAAAATTGTTGCTGATACTATTAACATTATTGTCGGCTTCCTGTTGTTGTCATTCTTGTTGCTCTTGCTTCACTATTATTGTTCAACACTTTATACATATTTATATATATGATTATAATGCAATTTCGTTAGAATTTTCCTTTTCTTTTCTTTGCTTTTTTTTTCTTTTTTATTTACGCACAAAACTCCCCAACTATTACATTATGGCGTAACGTGTTTATTGAAATACAAAAAGAGAAAATCTTTTTAGTTAATTGTTATGCACGACCACTAAGGGATATGTTGATATTTCATAAGTGATTCATTAAAATGCGAACCAAGGATCACAAAGCTTTTGCACACGTACCCTGTAAAACCGGTGAGTGGACGAATCTAATTCGATCCTGATACGCCTGGTATTTACCTTTCTGTCTTAATAAGTTTCATTAGCAAGCCCAATACTAATACCTAATAAGCGAGGGTATACGTACATCTACTTAATTAGTGTGAGCATTCGCGAGTATATAACTATGTTCATAAACTGTCTATTTTAAGGTAAATTTGCAAAATTCCAGACGTTAAGACGCGGAATGAAAGTTCATCAAACCCGAGACTCGATATTATCCATTCAAGTGGAATTCTGAAGGGGAGAAATCAAAAATTGCAAAAGATTTTCCTCAGTAACCTACAAACTTCGGTCAATATTGGCTTCAGACAAGTACATACTAATTCGCTCCTTTAATATACTTATTGGATGTAGAAAAAATTTACCAGCGGTTTTTTCATAAAACACGGAACACTTGTATCAAAACAATATTAAAACCTATTTCAGCTAAAATATTGCCCCCACGTTTATCTAATTTTCTGGTATCCTGGTATCCATACAAGATCCATTTTTTTTGTATGGTCATAAGAATGCGAGCTCTTCGCGAACAGGTCGTATGTTAAAGATCGAGGACGGCGTTAATCATATCGAGTAATCTTTTAAAAATACAACGGCGACGATACCACATTCGATACCACTGTTCGGCGCTGGTACTGTTTCCTCGCCAGGACTCGCCATGTAATGAACTAGTTGTTGTAAAAAAAAATTGTAAAAGAAAATTACTATAGCATAATTTCCGCCGTACACCGTCCACCGTCCACCTTTCGATTTAGTTACAATAGGTGTTGTTGGTAACGTTCTCCAATGATAATTCCATTTGACTAGAACAACTCATAATACATAACATCCTGCTGTTTCACCGCGTCCTCCCCTTCCAAGAAGTAGCGGCAATAAATATTTAGTGGAATCATCCATTTTAATGACTCCTTTGATATGGTTTATAAGTTTTGTGCTCGCGGTATCCTGTTGCTTTCATTTGCCGTCGTTCTTCAGGATTTCACCAGCACTTTGCTCCAGATTAAGTAGATAAAATAATGCTTTTCCCCTTTGGTATTTTTCACTTATTCAAAAAAATCACAAGAGCTACGTTGTATAGACATCAGACCCGGAAAACTTTTAAAAATGGTACCTACACTGTTTGAGGAATTCCCGCAGCTACGAAACTTCGGTGGAAACAGCGTGTGAGGCCTGACTGCTGCGTGGTGGTTGTGATTATCAGCAATTGCGGGGTGCTTGATAGGCCTCGCTTTGCCTGGAGTTGAAGATTTTAACCATACGCATACTTTTTCATTCGATACTCCAGTCGTGGAATAGGCCCTGCCCCTTGCGGAATTGCCTTTCAAGCTGAGCGGCGCCGAAAATCGCCCGTAAATTATTCGATAAACCTGCACGCTTCGTCTGATTAATCTATCCAAGCAGATGCAAACGTTGAACCAGTAACAGCCATCTTTTAGCGAAGCCGATAGGCAATTAAATATTTCTCTACCTGACAACGTAAGAGCTGGTTGTCCAAAATTCGTCCAGGGACTTATAGAAATGCGTACTTTGTTTCTTATATAATATTTTACTTCAATTTATAATTAAAATGCACTTTATTTTTCATTATCAAGTACTTAAAGCCTTTGTAAGAATGAACGAAGGTGGAAAAGGTATTAAAAAGAAAAACGTTTTATTATAATTTATTAAGCATGAAATATTTATTTAACAATGCAAAGTTATGTATTGTGTGTCAAGTCAACAAAACCTTTTCGGAAATATTACAAATACAAAAAATATATGTAATGTTGTATAATATGACAGCAAGTATTTGAGAAATTTAGTTTGCTTGAAATAATTTGTAAGCAGTGATTCTCAATCGATAACGCAATTATTTATTTAGTAACTGAAAATGATTTATTTCTAAAATAATTTAGATTAATTTAGAAGTAACCTTGTAATCTTGTAATCTTTGTTATATATGAGCGAAGCGAAGTTATATGGTTTTGATAGTAAACAAGAATAGAGAAAGAGGATTGAATTATAAAGCAACAAACCCCGTTAATAAGTTAGTTGATATGCTTTTTCCTTTTCCTTCTTATAATATTTTTCTTTTCTTTTTTCTTTTGAATTGATTTTTAAGTTCCATCCATCATCCATCATCGAAACATGATGATGTACTCATTTTATTAGCTAAGGTAAATACTATAAGATTTGGAATGTTTTCTTGAGTGATCTTTTAACAATATATTCTACACCATTAGGTGACTATATCGTTTGTTAATCACATTGCCCGCCTCTGGCACGACCTTCCAGCGGTTGTGCTGCTCATCGTGCCTGATGTGTTCACTTTTAAGTCAAACGTATACAAGCACTAGTCCCTTTTGCCATCTCTCTTTACCTGTAATTCTTACTTACTCCCATCGTGCTCGCACGTATAAGCGGCATGGCCTAAATGGCTCTTTACACATTTTAAAAAAAGAAAAAAAGCAATGTTTATATAGAGAACTCAAGACACTATCAAAACTATGTCAATCGATCAGCTTGCGAACCCGCCTATCCCTATATATTTACAAAAATCTTTTTGGTTTAGCTTAGTTGAAAAAATCGCTTTCCTTCAACCTGCTTTTGGTAACTGTAGGTCACTGAAAGGTTGAAAAGGGGAAAATATTAGTACTACATCGAGAATGTGTTGTAACCTGGCTGCTGCGTATTAAATATTCGCTTCAAACGACTACACACATATTACAATGCTTTATTTGAGAAAGAAATGCAAAACATTTACACGAATTCACTTCCTTATGTAAAGTTTTAAGCAAGTTGATGCAGTTAGTGTGTTTCGTTTTTAAACAAGTTTGGGAAACCAGTGCCGTTTGTTACGACAATTTATATAAACTATCAAAATATTTGTCATAGTGGTGACTGAATATTTACGTATATTTGTTTGTCTATTTAGTAGTATTTACGTTAATTTTGTCTTCATTTAAATCAAAGTCAATAAACTTATTGAAATAATTTATTATAATTAAAAATTTATATATGTGTTATATATTTTATATATAAATCTATATGCAGGGTACAATAAATTGGTTGAATACCTGAACATTGATGTACACTTACAAATGATGAGTGAATTCTATTATGATTTAAATTAATACACGTAAAAAGCATTTATTATATGATTTACAAGAGACCGTTGTATATAAATGAATAATATTAAGTGAAATACATTAAGAATGTATTGTGCACGTACTATGATGTATTCATTTTAATTGAATCATTGAATTTTATTAATATTTATAATGAAACGTAAAACAGAAGCAAAACAATACACAAGTAAATAAATAAAAGGATACTTAGTCCGTAAGGTATAGTTACACATAATAAGAGTCTAACCTGTTATAAATATATTCAAATATTTTCATATTTTGTTTATTTATATAAACATATCGGTTTTTTTCACAAGCTCGTACTTTCTTTCCCAAAAAAAAAAAAAACAAACAACCGTTGCATTACCACAGCTCGCCGCTTCCTTCCCGACCTGTTTGCATAGTTTCATTAACTTTTTAGATCAGTAGCATAATTTACTCTATGCTGCTAAGGCAAATGCTTGATCCTTGTTCGATAAGATCCTTTAAATGCTTAAAAGACGCCCCAAGTATACTATATGCAGATCATAATATTTTTGAAATACAAATTTTTCCCTTCCAACTCTTGTTTTAGGTGATGTTATACTTTCTCTTTCTATACTCTTTGTTGACAAAAAGGAATTGCAGATCTCAGGAAATATATGAATTGCTGATCATTGAAACATTTTGCATCCGTCCGTCACCATGAACACTTGTTGCAATGCTAATGGTCGCAAAAGTTTAAATAGTCTTGTCCATTACACTCATAAATATATAAATCTAAACACTAATAGATATTTTTTGTTCATAGCAATTGTCGGGACAAGCCTTGAGAGATATTTCATAGGATCGTTTAGAACAGGCATCAAATAAATTAATTTACTCGCACACGGTAATGCTGCAAATGGATTGTATTTGCCCTCACCATCAACTGAGCCATGCAAATGTGGAGCGTGTGTTTTTTTTTTTTTTTTTTGTTCATTAGCCCATCAAATGGGCGACTTAAACAAAAAAGAGGAAGGAAGGTGTTCAGCCAACATTGTGTGCATGTTTGGCGAATTTTCTATAAGAAGGACAGCTATCTTCCTCGACAATCTATTCGAGACATTGATATTTTTAATTGACAGAAGAGTTGGAAAAATGTTGTATTGACTTGGGGTGGCGCATACCAACATTCCTCCTCGAGAAGAATAATCATTTAACTTTTCAGCTTGTATCTTTCACAGGGTCCTGAGGTGTTGATCAATCGATCCATCACTAGACGGCTTCGCTGTCAGATCGGAAACGAAGAAAAAAAAATTAAGTATCGGATAACCAAGTTTTTATGTCGACAATTGGACGCTTCACGTGCTGCGATTCTCAAATTAATGAAAACTCGTTGTATTCGATCTTCGAAACTTTATTAAACCAACAGATGTTTAACGGATAAAAATCGATTTGCGTCTGCAATATGTAGCAACCTAATATGTGTGTGTATATGTAAAATTGTAAAAGTAATTGATAGTTTTATATCATTCTTTCGCATAATGAAATTTTAGCTTATTATGCATGAAGAATCAAATCATATATATACAATATATATGTAAATGTGCATAAATGTATTTATGTATATATATATATATATATATATATATATATATGTGTGTATATGTGCGGTGTATGAATTTTGTATTGATTCGAGCCATATGCGTTTTGTTTTCGTCTTTAATAGAATATTAAATAATATTATTTACATTTACTTATTTATTTTGTTTTTATTCAAAAAATTAATTTAATAAATTTTATGGTCAACTTAATTTATTTAATATAAATTTTCTTTTTTATTTTTTTTTGTCTTATATTCAATAAACATATATCATACAATAATTTATGGTTAATTAAATAATAACTGTGAAAGCTTTAAAAAAATTATTAAAAATGACTTTGAGTTATTTTTTTGTACATATATTTACATAATAATAATTAAAATAATACAACAACGCCAGAGTACAAGAAAGAGAGAAAAACAAATTATCTCTCAAAAATCTCTCAACGTAATATTTTAAATAAATTGTCGACATAAATAATTTAGTGTTAAATATTAACAAACTTATTTTTTTAAGAAATTTATTTTAGGAAAAATTTTAACTTATTGGTCCCGGCCGACTTTCTTACAGCTCGCTCGACTTTGAAATATTTATTCTTTATATTATTTTATTAATTATCGACAACTAAATGTATCTGCTACACAGATACTGCGATATAAGTAGATTTTCTGTTTGGACGGTGAAGAATAAAAGATAAAGACCGGCGTCAATGCTTCAGATTATGAGAGATGTGGTGAAAAGAAAAATATAGGCGATTCTCTGAATAAATCATTTAACTGATATGCGCTTCTGCTTGCAATTTGATTACGAACAAAGTTTCTCTCTATAAACTTGATCCAAGCTGCCATAAAAGCGGGCGCCGTATACTACAAAATTGACAGCACGAAAAAATCGAGCGCCTCCACATAATCTAGTGGACCGTTTAGGATCGTAAACTCAGATAGTTCTGAAAAGTCTTTATTTTAGATTAATGTGTCTGCAATAATTTGTTAGCTACCGTTTCTTTTTTGATTTTTCCAGCCTACCTTACGGTCGGATTACATATGCTTTTGTATTGGATTGTAAGGGAAAGCTTTTGGCTGACTTATGTTTATCAATTAAGGTTATATAAGCAAAAAGTTCCGGCTTTACTTGGCAAACTAACCAAACACACAACCGTGTCAAGAACGGATGAAAAACACAGCGAAAGAAAGATGGATGGACAGATGAGCACCGCGAACTAAGTTTACAATCTTATGCCGAACAAAAATATGCATATCTTGTAACTGCCTTAGCGCTCATTTTTAGATGTTACACATAGACGGTCCGGTACACATAGACCGTTATATTACAGTGATGGACCGGACAGTTTCCTGAATTAAGTTCGTTCAGTGTTGAATTTTTTTTTTGATTCTTTATATTTTGAATCAAATTTATTTATTTATTTATTGCCACAGATTTCGTAACTACACCATCTGTAAAAGTTATAAAGCATCAGCTAAGTGATATATCATCACCAAAAATCATTCGTCTTACGCGAATCACATACATTACGCTGTTTATGGTACATAGTTAATTACTCAATTTAATCATATCTGTTCGTCCGTTCGCCTGTCGCTCTGATGTCCATTTATGTATTTTCCTGTTCAGCCTATAGGTCGGAACAATGTGAGAGTTATTCAACAGATTCGATATATTGGCATGCTTTAGCCCAAGGATAAACTATGTTGAAAAGACTTATAGGATCAGAACAGAAACTTTTTACAACCACTTCCCATATAATATTTTGTTTTAAAAAATTTATTATACAAAAACATTTCCGATCTTCAAAATTCCACAACAAAAATGCCTGAGTAATAGCTTTTTGGCATATTAACTTAATATGATGAATTTGAACGGGATGGAGACCAAGTTTTTGAACACCTTCCCACACAAACCTTCCTATATGCAATAAGCATTTGTGTTGCAGAAACTATCCAATCTTTAATGTTTCATATTGAAATTGGCTTAAAAATTTCGATTGGACTTATAAATTTACTTCGCTAAGTTTGGACCATCTGGACCCATTTTTTAGATCTCAGTGCATAGAAGGATTCTCATGAACAGTAATCCATTATGGCAATAAAATCCAAATAGTAAATTAATTTTGCGAAATTTAGACCACGTAAGTACACACAGAACTATTAGCAATCTGTGAAGTTTTCTGGTAATAATAATTGAAAGATTTTACTTCAAATACTGTCTTTATTTGTTTCTTTTTGTTAACATTTCACAAATTGCCTTATGGGCGAGTTCACTTTCACAAAATTCATAATTTTATTTTTTCTTTCTTCAGTTTATTTTGTTTTACTTTATTTTCCTTCTTTTTTTTTCTTTTTTTTTTTTTTTTGTTTATCTTCAAACCATAAACATAAGTTGGTTACTCTAGTTTTCTAACAACTATGATTACCTAATATAGCGGTAGATATTTCCATTTCTTCCTACTAATTCATTAAAAGTTAACAAAAACAATTGACTTAATAACACCAACATCACCAACAACAGCAACAGAGTACAAACAAATAAACCAAGATCGGTGCTAACAGTTTATTAAAAGCATAAATGAATTATAGTGAAAGTCTAAAGATTTTCTATTACGTTGCTTTTCCCGTTAAACTGCGTTATTTCAAGAGTGTGTCATTAATAGATATATATGCACGATCGAATATATAGATAGATCGCGACACGTGTTTGTGTTTTCAATAAAATCGATAGAGCCTAAGATGACGGTGCTGCAAGTCTTATTTAATGACAACAATAATAATAATAATAATAATAATAGATGGATAAAAGCTGTTCGAGGATTTTCTCGGCCTACCAAGAGGAAGAGAAAGAGGAAGAGGAAGAGGAAGAGGAAGAAACGATAATTCTATTTAAATTGCAAAGAACTTTGAGTTGATTTATCCCATTCCCACCTTTGCATGCGATAGGTCGATTTTGATAACGAATACGATATATTCTGTAATAAGCCCACAATGAATAAAAAACTATAGCCTAAAATATACATCAGATACAATCTAAAAACCGTTACAATCATCTACAACTAAAATCGGAAAATGATGTTAAAGACTAATCCCAAACAGATCTTCGTCACTTAATAATAGGACATATAAGAAGATGTGGGAAGAAAAATTCTGAATAAATGGAACTTTGTCACACTTCGCTTCCAATCTGCCAGTTCATGGCATGTTATGTCCGTTCTCTTCTTGAAACCGTATGGCAAGATAATTATGCCCATCAAAAACTCACAAACTCAGAAATCACAGAAATGCGCGATTGCTCGAAAAAGGCGTATAATCGAAAACACTTTATAGTTTACCGTCGTAATATTTCCACTTTTAGGAAAATTGTTTGCGACATTATGGAGCATTTAAATCAATGTGAACATAAAGCACATAAAGCTTAATTGTTGCTTTAAAGAAGCGATTGATGCTATTGAATCTAAGAACTCTAAACGTATACTCTTCGATAATGAAATGGGGTAGACATTGAAGGCTCAATATAGCCAAAACTAAAATAATAATTACTGTGTTTTGTAATGTGATTTTGAATGCAAAACCTCGTAAGAATAGTTTTCATTTTAAGATGAAATAAGTTTTCATGTACACAAATATGAACTTTAAAATTAATAAATCTTTACAATTATTAGTTTTAAAATTAAAAGTAAATTTTACACATTTTCATCGCAAATGAAAAATATATATATATTGAGTTATAGGACGACAAGTAATGAAATTGTGAAAAGTTAAGTAGAGTCTATCGTGCAAACTTTTTGCATCATCAAGGTTTAAGAAATTAGCAGCCGATCCAGATTAGCGTTCAAATCGAGGCATTAATGAAGTCGAAGTGAGAAGAGAAATTGAAAACCCTAATGCAATATTGAAGAACATTTATAATCATCTGATAGATAGGGAGTATAGCTCAAATCGAATACGTAAGCTAATAACTTCCACACTGAAAGTTTTGCATAATTTTAAAATTTTATTCAATCATTTGAACATTTTGCTTGAAAAGAGAAATGCATAAAACAAACAAGAAATAAACAATTAATGTGAAATGTCAGAATGCGATGTAAAGCAGCATTAACACCATGGTCACTGAAATAGAAATAAGTAAGAAAATTGGCTTTTGTGCAAGGCAAAAAGATACTTAAGAAGATGAAGTAGCCAAAGAGTATTACTGCATCGAATAAGAGACTGTCGGAGCAACGTAAAAACGTAAACAAAAAAAAACAAAAAATATTGTAGAAAAACAAAAATAAAAAATGAAAAACATAAGCCAACCACCAGCCAGCATATAACGACGGCACATGAGATTTTAAGAAAGTGGGTCGGTGGGTCGTTATAGTTTCTAATATTACAAACACTCTCAGAGAAAACTAAACATTTCTTTCGGTAGCATGTATATGTAAATGCAGTGTAGGCAACCAGTAGAGGATTACTTTTCTGTTGCGAAAATTCACAATTGAAGTAAAAGTAAAAATAAGAAAAAAAATAAATATAACAAACATAACAAACTGCTCATTAAAAAAATTACTGTTTTATTAGAAATTACCTTGTTTTCGTTTTTATACGTTTTTTTCTGCTTTGGTTCTATGCTTTAGGAAAATCTGAAGAAATGAAGTCAGTAAAGCGTAAATCTAACTTTAGGGATTAAATTTAACTAACAAGAAAAAACACAAGCAAATCTCCAGTTAACTACGCACAGCGTTAAATTGACGCCAAATGAGAAAAGAAAAACAAAAAAAAAAAGGGGAAAAAGGCGACGGAAAAGCAAGCAATAAGAACAAGCATAAAGGATATGAGTGTAACATTTTCATTTATCCAAAGTGTCAAATACCTGCATTTGCTAAAAAGAGCTTTTGTTGGCTTTTTTCTTTTTTGGTTTTTTTTTTTTATTCGTACTTATGTAGAGCGCATTAGCTGTATATGCTTGTGCTCGCACATAGTTAGTTACAAGAGTTTTCTCTCTGTACTCGACTGTATTCTACGTTTAGATGTTTATGTATGTGTGTATATATATGTGTGTGTGTGTGTTTGTGTGTTTGTGTGTGTGTGTGTGTGTGTGTTTGTGTGTGTGTGTGTGTTTGAACGGCAGCTTCTCTCAAATTAATTAAAATTTGTGCCTTTCGCATTTTAACAACTACTAATGCAATGAACGCAACGAAACGCAAAAGGCGGGAAGATGAAAGTATTTACGGAATTTTGCATCTTTATGTGCATTTGTGTTTGAGTGTGTGGAAGTATGTTCCTGTATAATATAAAATTTCTAATTTTAACGCAATGTTTACTACAAACACACACGTAACTTGCACTGCGTTAGTTTGCCGCTTATGCTATAATTCTGTGCATAATTTTATGTCTTCTCTGGCATGCCTTCCATGTAGGTGTGTGTTTTGATGGTGTTGACATAAAAGCTCAAAACTTTAATTTCTAATTTACAATTCTCTCTGTCTAACTACACTTCGAATCGTGAAGTCAAGTTGAGTTGAATTTTTAAATATATTTCTGAAGACACTTAAAGTGTAGAAATAACTTCGACGAGTTTTTTTGCATCAAATTGCACATCAATCTCCATAAAGGAATCTTACATAAAAAAGAGAGGAAGAGTCAAAAAATTTTTTTACAATCAAAGCTGTTAAAGAGAAAACACACATGACGCAGCACAGGATCACCAAATATCGTTACGTTTTATAAGCGATTTCATCCAGTTTCCACGTAATGGGAAACCCGTGCCCTTGCAGTAAGATAAATAAATATGTTGTTTCTCGTTCACCGATGTGTCTGTGATGGAAGCCCGTTTCAGTTAACATGTTATTTACGCGGTTCTAATGAATTCTTGCATCAATTTTTATATTTGTTACAGACACTTATGAAACAATATCTTGACTTCCTATGTTATGTGTTATATGTTGACTTGGCGAAACTTAATCTGTGGAATGCAATCACTCCACCGAATTCCGAAATTTTAAAGAACAGACGCTCGAATGTGCGTGATTGTGTCAAATCAATTTCATGCTTAAATAACGTTCCATACGCACTAGGTTTTCTAGTAATTACTTCATTTCGTTCAAAAAAACTCCGCTTCGATTGTAGGAACTTTGCGTTTGTTGCTGCCTGTTTTACTGTTGTTATAATAGTTCCGATAAACGAGCAATTCAACAATTAAATTGATACTGATTTATATTTGAGGTAAATTAATCGAAGTGCATATCTCCGATACGTGGTTTCAGAAAGATGCTGTGGACTGAAATCTTCAAAAGCTTCAAAAACGAATTTCGCTGGGAAGCGAAGCGTGTTGTATAATTTTTATATCTCAAAATGGTATCACCGCTCCCTTTTTATGAGAATCCTTATACGAGGACGCAAAACAAAGCCAACTTATTGCAATAACAATTTATATCATACCAACACTTAGATCTTTTCACCTTTAAAAACATTCTCCTTTTGTAAGCACTTTTGTATGAAAGAGGCTTTCAGGAAAGACAGTCAGAGCCTGTCCGAAAAATACGCCCGTTGACTATACCAAAATACTAAATTTCAATGGTTCATAAATATTAAAGCTGGGACGTTATTTTCATATAAAGATTTCTTGAAATCGTGCTTTATATGGGAAGTAGCCATACGAAGATAGTTTGATTCAACCCATTATCAATGGAGTTCGTCCTTGAGACAAATTTTGTCAGCACAACTAATGTCACTAAAATATTTCAAATTTACGATCTGCAGATTGAATACAAAATTACATAAATGGACTTCAGATATGCTCAAATCAATTCGATTTCTAAATGAATTCCCCTATTGCGTAGTGGTTGCATACGCGTAAAACGAGCGAGGTGATAATTGTCAAACGTAATTTGTCTTCAATTGAAAATTGAAAATTGAAATGTTGTTTTTGGCAAATATCGATGTCTAGCTGCACACTCTTAGCAGCGCTCTATACATTGACAAAGAGCACTTTTTTACCAAACGCATTTTTACTATTTCTTTAAATGCCTTTAATACCAATAATGAAACAAAGTTAACAAACAAACAAATATGTGGACCGGAATGCCGGATATCTAGAATTCACCCTAAGGTGAACATAATTTTCGTATTTGTGTTTTCTAGTTTTTGCTTTGTGTTTTCTACTTTTGGTTTTTCTTACCTTCTCTTAGTCGATAACTCAAGACTATATTCATTTAGTCAATATGTTTGCAACCTTTCCCAACTAGGAAATTCCTTCAACGCTATAAATTACATACATTTATGATTAATATCAAATCCTAAATGAATCCAGACACCTCTGCCCGATAGCCGGTGTCCCGGACTTAAAAACTGAAATATTAACTTTGAATCGAAGGAATACATACAAAGTTCTTGGAAGCGACTTGGTACTGAAAATAACGTCAAATCCGTCAAAGGACACATCTATAGTAAAATATAAGCTAAGAATGTTTGTGTTTTCAAAAGCAAAAAATTGCCTTTTTTGCCTATTAGTCACACACTAAATTATGTGCGTCGATAAAAGTTTCCATGTATAGGCTACGGTTGAGATCAGCGCACAACCACGCCTCGAAAATATTATAGAGTATCGATAAGTTCTTTTTATTTTGTATCTTCTAAGATAGAGGCGGTGGGTATAAAAGATTCGAATACAACCTAATAAAATTTTCTTACTTGTTTTGTTTTATTTTTCTTGTTTTTGTTATTATAAACCGTGTTGATGAGCTTTGTTTCTGACATTCAATTAATGTAACTTTGGTTTTTTCTCTTTTGTGTTAAAGAGTTTATGGAAAATACATTAACTCGGTCTTTTTATACGCTTTTCTTTTCAAATGTGAAATTGATTTGACCCTCACAGCAATGATAATCGGAGACTTTCAAAAACTTTTGTATTAGATAATGATAAGATCTTAGTAACAATTTTTGCTAAACTTTATTCGTGATGAAGTAAACAAAAGCATGTAACAAAACTATATTTGTGTCAGGCCGAATCTTAGACGCTCGTCTGTAATAATCATATTTACTCTCTAAAATATGAAATTTTCTACTATTTTTCTTTCTTCTTTTACGTCCACCAGACGGAATGCAATAAAAATTGTCAAATATTTATGAGTTTTTCATTCAAAAAACGATTTAATTGATTTCTGAATTTCAATCTGACGCAAGGAAAAATCAAAGTTTTTCACGAAATAAGATCATCGAGGAGTTTTGGTTTGCCGGAATAAATCAATGATTTAACATGAATCCAAAGCAGAAAGTTCACTTAAGTCATATCGTATGATCTTAGTGGCAAGCGAGTTTGGAGATTACACCGTTATTGAGGTTTTCTCCCAAGAATTTAATTGTGTCACGAGATGTACGGCATGTTGCAACTTTTTGTTGAAAATACAAGCCGTCCAAGTCGAAATCATTTAATCCGCGCGACAAGAAAAATGTAATTCTAATACTATGCTGTATTACGATATTCCCTTGATGACAATTGTAATAGGCTCGCGCAGGGTCATCCACACTTTTTCATCATAGTACCGATATTTTCAGTAGTACGTTTCCGTTTTTTGACGGGTTGGATTCTTAACATCGCAAAGACTATCAATTGACCCAAAATTTTCATTTATATTACGGATAGTAAACTCTGCAGGTCGATTATGTTGACCATAAATATGTTTATTTAGTCCGAATACATTTATTGTATTTATACTCACCACCGAAGGATGAGGGACATATTCATTTTGTTAAAAACTCTGCAACGCCCAGAAAGAAGAACCGGGAACCCCACAAACTACATATATTCTCGATCGGTGTCAGTCCGTCTGTCCTCCTCCGTGTCTGTGCATCTGTATAACGACTGTTGTAAACATTCTCTTGGCCGCAAAAATGAAACTATCGATTTTAAATTCAGCAGAAGCATAGGAAATTCTTGCATGCAGGTTGGTGTTGAAAATGGGCTAAATCGGTCAGAGAATATGCTCCCAGCACCACATAGACTGAAAACCCCTATGTTTTCTAAAGGGAATAAAAAGTTGGCTTTTTGCTCGTTATTCACAAAACTATAACAATTAAACTTACAAATATATGAGCGATCCTGTATGGTCTGTGTAAAAATGGAAAAAATTGACCACGCCTACCCATAATTGTAGTCTATTAAAATTAAAATTTTTTTTCAATACCTTTATAAGACGCAGAAACAAACTTCGAAACCCCCATGAATTATATAAATTCTTGGCCAGTTTCAAACTCCGAACGTTCAAACTCCTAAGCATGTCTGTCTATTTGTCTGCATGCGCAGCAGTGTAGCGTTTGTGGTAAACATTCTCCCGTTAAAAAAAACGAACATATTACCTACACATTTGCAAAAGAATTTGGAGGTGACTTAAACTTTTGCAAGGACACGCCTACAACGCTCACAGGCCTATGCGACAAAAACTTTTATTTTCAAAACAGAAAGAATCAGGTGCTCCCAGTCCGTATTATAGAGCATGGAAATTTAGTTCTTTTACTTTTTTGTCTTTTTTAAGAATACGGTGATACGCATAAAACATTCTGTCACGACCAATGTAATTTTCATACTTGTTTTGTAGCGCATTTAAACGATTTCTATATGCTGTACCAGTGTCTGTTTTTCTATGTTAACTTGACGACCATTTCTGAGCACAGATGTGAATTTTGGTGGGAAGGTATGGAAAAGCATGTACGCTACGACGTATATATAATTTATAATAATAAATATTTAATATTTATATTTGAAAATTATTTAAATTTTGAAAATTAGTTCAATCGACGGGTAATGTTGTCTAGAATTGGCGAAAGAACTGCTAAGAGATTTCTTTTTCTTAAATTACGATTTCGCCACCAAGAACTGAGTAATTTGATCCCAATTTTGCAACTCTGCGCACGCGCTGTGGTCGTACTGTCCTACTTTGTGTGTAAAAATTGTGCAATTTTCTTTTTTTTATTTTATTGCTTTATACGCTTTTAAAACCCAATTAATTATAAAATTTATTGAATTCTATTCGACCAAAGATTGCGTTTTAACATGCATATTGAGCTCTCTATAAGTAAAGCTAGGTCGACGCTATTTATTTTATTTATTAAGAGGTGGTCCAAAAAACTTAAGAATTCTTATATTACAGAAAGGCTGTACATGTGCTTAGTTAGACAAATACTTGCGTATGCGTCTGTATCCTAACTATGGGGCTTATGTAGATTCAATTGAATCCGTTCAAAAACAATTCTTGCTGTTTGCCCTTAGGAATTTGGACTGGGACCAGCTTGTCTCTCTGCCTCGTTACGAAAATTACGATTACTTGAGAAACGTAGATTTGTTGCTGGTGTTCCCTTCTTAATTAATATAATAAACGGTACTATCGACACGCTCACATTACTTCGTGAGATAAACTTTAATGTCGCTTAAAATCGCTCCTCTGGGCAGTTTATTTTCATTAAACGTAGTCAATGTACATATAATTATGAGATGTTTAATCCGTTCAGAGTTGTTTGCAGAAACCTAAATGATGTCTATCACTTAATCTGAATATCGGACTCTTCGAAGTCCATCATCACAATTATGCTTAATACACGCTATGTTGTATTTGGACTAATTTGCAATCTTAACATCTCGCTATGATTCGAAAATCAACTGGTTGCTTACTGTTGTCGGTTGTGAAGCTTTTCCATATTTGCAAAGGTTTAGGGGTCACTTGCAACTTGGATTTGTAGTGGTTTTGGGTGTGCCTCTGTGCTAGCTTTGTACATGCTTTTTTTTCTTTTTTTTTCTTTCTTATTTATTTTTACGTGAATTATTATCTAATTTTTTTTTCTTTACTCCTTCTTTATACTAGTTTTTAATAATAATTAGTATAAGATTTACTTCTAAGAGTCAATTGAATTTGTCTGTTGTTTTATATTCGTAAAGTTGTATGTGGAAGTGGATAATGTAAAGTACGTAAGTAAAACGACTAATATATACAAATATTTAATGGCTTCATATATACAAAAATAGATAGATATTTGTGATTGTTACAAAAAGAACGATAAACCTACCATATGTACCATTTATCATTGGTAAGCATAAAAACAGAGCGAAGGGAAAATATTATAAAAATCATAAAAAAAATTCATCTTGTAAGTTTAAAACAAAGTCATGCAATTCGCAAATAACGTGAGGTTAATGACCCAATAATTCAGTTCGAAGCGTACTTGTAGTTTTCCAGTTTAATGAATTTTTTATGTTTAAATAACGAAATAAACACACACCTACACACATTTCATTTGTAGTTACTTTTTGATACACTACGCCATTTGTGGTACAGGGTATATTAAGTAGTGCGGACGTATGTAACACGTAGAAGATCTTGAGGTAGCCTCATCTTTTATTATACCGATCGATTCAGAATTGTAGTCTAAATTGATCTAAGCCTGTCTGTCCGTCTGATGTGTTTTCAAGTACGAACGCTGTTGAAAAAAATTGCAATTTTCAAAATTTCTCGCCACAAGAGGCTAAGTAGTAGTATTTCGGCATTCAAAGTTGGTATGAAAGCTTTGGACCAGCTGGAAAAATTGTTGAGCTCCCCCTTATATAACGAAAACTGAAGTTCATACGACAAAAGGGTATAATTTTCAATACTTCACGATGAAAATTATATAATAATAGTAATTTAACATAAAAAAATTAACTGAACCAAATTTGAACTATCTCGGCCTATTTTTTGGATCCTACCTTAATAAAGAGTTTCACGAAAATTGATCGTTTGTAGTGCAGAGAAGTCTTAGTATGTGGTGAGGATAATTTCGTACAAAAATGAACTCTACGAAATTTGGACCATCTATTTTTGGACCGCCTATTTTTGGATCCTGCCCTATGTAAAGATTAGGTTACGTTTGGGCCCGTTTTTTCATAAATACGCTCATCAAAAAAATGCCTTTATATAGAAACAAGAAATAATTTTTGTGTTCTACAATAAAAACAAGAATTGTGTTAGACCATTGCGGTGTAGTCGGCCTTGTTCGATTATAATATTCTTACTTGTCATTTCAATACCCTACAAATGTTGTAGAACGATATAAACATGCAAATAATTGGTAAATAGGGTTTTTTCTAAATTTGTCGAAAAATCGTATAAATCCAAAAAAAGACAAAGGTTACGCTTACATATTAAACTCTGAATATCTCACTGCACTGAAAATTCATAAAATATTTAACAGTGAGTCGATAAGCTTCCCGTTTAGTCTTCTTTATCACGTATGCTATAAAACATTTTCATGGTGCACATATTGAGAAAATTTCTTTTTTAGAGGCAAATGTAGATTTATGATTCCATAATCCAAGTAGGCAGGTAAGCAAGGCAAACAAGCTGCCAGGCAGACAAGCAGGTGTTGATAATATAATGACGACTATTTAACGAGTCAATGAGCTTTAAAATTCTCTTCCTCATCAACGACATCACTACCACTAGCGTGTTACCGCCGCTGTTTCTATAGCCATCCATAATAGGACCCTCCTGAAATATGGCCACACAAATGTGTTTGCCAATATTAAAAGTAAATTAAAGTTTAATGTAATGCCAAACGAAAACATACGCTTCACAGGCAGGCGCACACATATATCATGAACATGCCGAACATAACATGTTCCTTAATCTCTATAAACATAGTTTATATATAACATTTTTAAATACCTTGAAAACGTTAATAAACAAAGAAAATATTTTTATTTCAAAAATCGACCGTAATCGTAGGCGGGTAGTAGACCACTCAATATATATACAGTTAATAAATGATCTTCAGATGTTATTATTAGTTTAGCCGCGATCGAAATATGTTGACTTCGATATGTAGGTAACAACAGACACAACGACAGACATCAGTTTGTTTCGATCCGTCTATATTTTTTCGTCCCACCTAATTAACATTGATCACAACACGAAGGAAAAAAGAGGATCTTTTGTGGAGACTAAAAGATTAAAAAAAACGAAGACAATATAAAATATTATAGTCAGGCAAAGCCAGTCTTTGAATACCCTATACGACTGCGCCTAATAATAGATGCTTGCATGCATTTTGATAAGCGACATCTATTGGTGACAATGGTAAAGTAATGCGAAATATTAATGTATACAACGGTTAAATCCTATGATTTTGAGCCTTCTCTACATAAAATAACAATTTTTCGTCGGTTTTAGGTTTTCAACGGTTTAAGAGTAAGGACTCTGATGTTAATGACGAAGCAGGAGAAGCAAGAGACGAAACGCAGCGCAAACTCTCAAAGCACTTTCAAACAGCTTAGCAGTAGACGAATCAACTGTTTCTAGACCATCACATGCGATGGGAGAGATCCAAAAGGAGAGAGACTGCAGCTCGAATGTGCAAGTTCTGCTACAGCATACTCACTCACAGATATAGCGCCTTCTGACTGCCACTTATTCAGGTGCAGCGTGACGTAACCGATAACGTTCTTTCGACACGGTATCGATATGTTGCCAAAAAAACGGCAAAATTTTGTACAAAATGATGGAAAATATTTATTGCACCAATTTTTCTCAATAAATGCCGTTTTCAAGTGAAGAAATGATCCAAATACATGCAAGAATCCAGTTTGCAGCTCTTCACTTATCTTCATCACAAGATAATGGAGCCAGAGCTTTTCCTACGTATATATATGTCGTGATTGTAAGTGGGTTAAAAAAAGAACAAAAATTTGATCCAAGGTCTGTCACATTTACCAAGCATTCGTGACAAGAGCTACTTTGATGCGATCCCTTGGGATATAGAAACGAGGTATAATAACTCCTACGTGTTAGATGTCCACAAGACACTATAAAAAATTGCTACCGCTGAAAACTTTACATACTATCATATAACAATATGAATAATATTCTGCTGTCGTTACTGCCCTTCTCCCAAATTTTCAATATATATTACATCACATGCTTTTCCTCCTCCTTCCTCTGCATTGTCACATCTCTGATTACTTTGGAGCATTCTCGCACAAGAGTTCCGGCTTAAATTATAAATTGTTTGTCGCTTCTTCACATCATTTTTACATTTTCAAAAGTGATGAAGAATATTCAGCACACGCCCGGTGACCGTAATCATGAAATTTAAGTTTATATTCGTCTTTAACCGATACGGTACTCCGTATAGCTTTCAAAGAAACTTTTATGCGCTTATCGTAATCGCATCTAATATCTTCTTTATTGTCTATATGACAAAATAAGTGTTCTCTACTCTGAAAGGCTTTGAAGAATAAGCACATTGCGTGTGTCAGTCGGAACTTTTCAATTGAAAACCAAAACTTTAAAGAATAATAGTACTCCCTTCGTTTACGTAAACATCTTCCGAGGAATTATTCTATAGGTTTGAAATAATCTCCAACTCATTTTTATAATGTTTTTGTTGCTGCTACGTACTCCAAAATTGGTTGTTGTTATAATTGTTCAAAATCGCTGCTGTTGATTTTTGTAGCTTTTCCAGCTGTGTGGCAGATCGCCAGTTCTAGAAGCACACCAATCGAGCCAATGCAGCCAACTATTTACTTCCTACGTTCTTCCTTTTCCTAAATAGTAAATGATTTTTTTCAACAGAAACTCGGACATCGTAAAAACAGGCAACTGGCAGTTGAGCACGGAGACAGAGCGGCCTAAATAAATGACTTATATCGTGAAGATATGTGCATAATGGCGTCCCCAAATTGCGGACACTGCGCAAGTTTAATGTACGTTTTATGAGTGATTTGATATTAAATTTGAACAAAACAAGTAAGAGAATTTGATTTGAACACACACTACCTTAAGCAAAAGTATGAAAATGTACTTTACGTACATTTACGTACGGCAGGTTGTGAAGTTAAATTCAAATTTAACTAACAAAAGCATTATCAACTACCTTGAAAAAGTTATGTGAGGACACCAGCGCAGATCTGTTAAATTGTTAAGAAAGCTTCATATATTTACACTATGGTTATATAAGAGAGAAATAGAGTTCAATTTTGCATTTTGATGCGCGTGTGTTCCGGAGGATGCCTACTTTTATGACATCGTATGTATCACTCACTTTTACTTTTAACCCGTATACATGTGACAAAAATACTTTAGACTAAGTTTCAGCCAACTACAGTTTAGGTCACTACAGTTTAGTCCAGTTGCACCCACTTAATAATAACGACATCTCTGCTTTTATGTTTATGTTGTTGGTATTTCTTTTCGACTTGCGTTTTTAAAATTGCATCCTTGGCATGCTGCCTTACGAGATTTCTTTCTTTGGCAATCTCAATTATCATTTCGGTATTTATTAGTTGTTTAACGTTGATGTCTTCCCCGACCAATCTCGAACATGGAAAAATGTAAGAGCAATACAATCTCTTATTGCTGCGTGCCTTCGCACGCGTGAATTTCGCTGCAGTCTAAAGACATTGAGTGCTTTCACTTAGCCATTGGTCCGTGGCAGATCAATTGTTGTTGTTCAATGTTGTCTTTCAGAGATTCCATAATGTTTTAAAAATATATCTGAAAAGAAAAATTCCAGTATTTCTGCACGCAAATGCGCCTAACCTAGGTGGAAATAACCGACATTTTCTCATTTTTTTTAAGTTACTATTGCGCGATGGTCAACCGGCGACAACGTAGCCATTTTCAAGCCTTTACTAAGAGGATCTCCCGGAAGCAATTACTTCATTTTTTTAAATCATTTTAATATCTTAACTGTTCGAATTTTGATAAACTAGACTTGCAAATCCTACCTATCTTAAGAGCTTTATAAACTCCACGAAGGCATTTGGTCAATTCCTTTGCTATCTAAATGCGAATTTATCTTTACATCCTTCTCAGAGGCTCCAGTATGAAAAGAATTAATTTTTAATTCAACCTGAGAATTATTGGCATTGAATTCTTCAAAGAACATCTACGAAATGTTACGAATTACTGAAAATATGATTTTGAAATGCTCCTGGTTCATGGTTTTTTAGTTTTTCGCATTCTCCGGTTTCGTTTTCAAATTCGGTTTGTGAACCCGAATTAAAAACATATCTGTCATGTTTCAAATTTTGGTCTCAATTTTTGGTATATAAAGAATTTCGAACCCATAACAGACAGACATTCACACAAGCACATATATGGCAAAAGTATTTAAAATGTCCCAGTGATTGTGTGTATGTGTGCGAATTTGTATCACCAAAACAATTAAAATCCTTTAATATAATACAGAACTGATTTACTTCCTCTTTATGACGTTGCGAAGCGTCCATTCAAAGCAGTCGATCCATCAAATGACACAATACTACAAAACCCTATAGGCGACAATTTTATAATAAAAATAATTCACGAAATTAAGCAAGAAATCCTTAAGCACACCGTACAGAAAAAGTTCGTGTAATAGCACAATAGCACAATTATAGCACAGGCAAGATTAAGTGATGTAAAAATCAATTTGATGATTACAGGTAATTGCCAGGAAGTTTAATGTCGATTTCAGCTGCTTTTCAATAGCTCTGGTGAATTAAAATAAAGATCAGATCAAGACAGAATCGAGACACTATACATTTCTCATTCTACGCGTTGATCGCAAACAAATCCGATCATCCGTCCAGCTTAATATTCCCGCGTCGTAGCTATGAAGAGGAGAATAGAATATCGTTTTAATAATTTAAGTCAGAGCTTCAATTACCATTTTTTTAGTGCGGAAGTTTCGTAAGAAATTAATTAGGCCGACCAGCTAACTTTTTAATTCTCATTAAAATTCCACTTATTCCATTTATTGCTTTTCGTTTCCCATAGTTTGCATTATCTTGTGCTGTATTGTATCCTTTACGTCTATATTTTACGCTTTAAATATATGCATATATATATATATTATATTTTCTTAATTCATTTATTTTATTTGCCGCAAAATGAAAACTTCATAAAAGATTTTTATTTATTATCACGAATTAAGAATTTTTTCTCATCATTTCGTCACATAATAAAAAAAAAGAAAAGAATGTAAGATATTAAACTTAATACGAGCTCATCCATATGCACGCACTTGAACGCACACATATATACGCATGCATGCGTATGCATGACATATGTAACAACCAGCAATAAAAATAACGGGAAGGAATGTTTCATGTACGTGTGCATACAACGATAATTTCATACACGAACATATCCAAGTGCAGTTGGCAACTGTTTACAAAAGATCCATAGCTGTATTTAAATGCTTATGTATGTGTAAAATTTTTAGAAGATATACCCGTGCGAGGTGAAGGCGAATGTAAAGTTAACAGTTAGTTATTAAGTACATATACGACCTAAAGTAATGGAAAATTGCAGCCTTGATATACAAGTAGACCCACCCGATTCACGTCGGTAACGCCGTCGCCGTCACCACTGCTGTCACCATGACTAACATGACCGAGAGTAGTCATTCACTAGCTGTACATATCTATATATAAAAACGTATGTATGTTGCTTCCAAAAATTAATTGCAACACCACAAGCGACAATATGTCCTGGCGGATTGCTGCGTACACGTGTGTATATTCACTTTAACACTCATACCACAGCAAAAGACAACTTTCTTCTATGCAATTGTTCTCCGTGCGATCTTTTGTTGTTAAATAGCGGTATTTATTGTTAAATCAGGTTGCGTATGCCTGTATGTGTGTCTGTATGTTTACGGTTTTGTTAATACCTCTAATACCACAATGGCCACATATCTCCATTTATCTATCTTTATAGATACGAATATGTTCACATATGAGTATGAACGTATGTCTCTCACACAAACCCATGAATCAAACTCTAAAACTTTAAATCTACACAAAAGTTAATAGAAAATTACATTTAACCATTAAAAAACGAATGCATCAACAATGTCGTCTATTCATGGGGAAAGTATACGTGATTGGGTGTTTGTGTTTGACAGTGTGTATATGTATGTATGTGTATGCTTGTGTATCGTAGATAAGTTTCACATTTATTTTGTTCACAGTTGAGTTTAGTCAAGTTTAACTTTGTAGCACATTGTGTTTGCTTGAAGGCATGCCAACACACACGAACACCCTCTAATAAGCTGAATTATCTTCGAAATTAAAGTTTTACACAGTTTTATAACTAGAAATCTTTTTTCCTTCATAATACGCGCACACAACTACATAAATAAAAAAAAAAAAAAAAAAAAAAAAAAAAAAATACGAACTTAAATATAAAATCAAATAAAAAGCAAACTGAATAAGGAAACCATACACGGGCTAGAACGAATCTTAAATACTCGTTAACTTAAACAGGTCGCTTAAATTTCGCGAACCAAGACCAAATAGAGTACATACACACAATCATACATAGTAGAACAGCATGAATAATGAAACTGGCCGTATATCGGATCCATTCTAGATTAGTACAAAAGTTAATTATTTTCGGTTTTTCTTTTTTTTTCATGTTCAGAATTAGTGATACATCGGTGACTTTCGCAAGTAAAGCAGCGAACTACAACATCATCATATAAACATATGCCCGATGAACCTAAGTAACGGAAATGACTCACCCACACCGATTTACTACGGATATGGTACTCGTCTTCTAACGTCACAATGGCGATCTTAAACGCAGACTTTTTTTGCGAATACACACTTAATCGTAAATTTACGTAAATTTAACTCTTTCGCCAGATTAAGTTTGACAATCGACCCCATTGGTCGATGGATTCGCGCTCAATTATCGAATTCAATTATTTCCCCTTTCTTGCCCTAAAATACTTTAATATCCGATATTTTGGAGCTCTCAACTGCTAAGATTTAAAAAAGATTTTCCTAATAAAAATCTATGCGAAACGTTAGAAACTCAATTAAATCACCAAAAAGACTTTGCGCGCAGTTAACCAAGATATCACATTTTCTTTATTTTTCATTCTTTACAATTGATCAATTGACGCTGCCCATATGTATAAGCAAATCAAATTCCAGCAAAATATCTTAAAAGTTACCATTTGCAAATTGCACACAAAATAGACAAACAAGCATGCCACACATGAGCCGAGAGGCCACATGAACAGAGGGACAGGCTTACATTGATAAATAAAACCATTTTAAGTCCTTCAAGTCGTTCTCGGTAGTACATCCTTCAGCTCTTATTTAAAGCTTACCACAAACATTAGGAATTGTTAAAATATTTCCAAACTATAAAAATCGAAATTTTATAGGTTTCTAATCTTTAAAAGTAAATGTAAGGATCTGCCATTTTTGAGTACATTAAATTTAATCTTTCTGCGTTCCGATGAAAAGTAAAATATCCTGTCCTGATATGGGAAGTGAAAGTGACTCATTAATAAGTTGAAATTATTTACAATAACTGGATATATCTCAACCAAAAATAAACTTTTTGTCCGCATCAAAATGTTTTATCTTAAAACAATTTGACATATCTTTCCAAACGAATTTTAGACACCCATCACAACTACAATATTTACACATATTATAAAAAGATTGCAATTAACTGTCGATGTCTATTACAGACTACAAATTATTTGTATTTATTTTTTTTCAAGAACTTTTAAAACTTAAATAAAAAATGTGTTTTTTTTTTTTGCTTGCATTGCTCTAGTACAATAGTAGCGTCGTTGTATTTAGACGGTGCTGGCTTTTTGGACTAATTAATAGAATGCTATCAAAAGCGTTTAAGGCTCTCACCGCAACATTTGTAGTTTGGATTTTGGACTATAATTAAAGGCAGACGGATGATCTTAAAATTTCGCCCAGTTTGGGACGGCATTAACAATTACTTTAACTTTATTACCGAACTGTAGTCTGCAAACAGAAGTGTAATAATATTCGAAGTAATCCAACTAAAATCATTAATAATATATGTATTCATGTTTAACGCAGTAAAGTGTTTGCTGTCAATACAGCAAAATCCTGAACATAGCGCAAAGAAGTATTTCCTGTTAATGAGTTACACGCTATAAGTTGCATACACTCATATATATATAGACAATGATTAGTTATATATATATATATATATATATATATATATATATAACCGTATTATTATTAAGAAATGTATGACAACAGGTCAAGAGAGACAGTTTGATGGAGAGATGGATAGATATTCATGCACAACTTTTCAGAGAAACCAAAGACCTACTAATTAATGTGTGAGCAATGTTTTGAGCGGTTATTGTAAAAACTAAAATATTACACAATTGAACAAACAACACATGTCCTCATAGAGAAACATACACTTATATACAAATTCATTATTATCTCGTTGACATAGCGAATAATTAAATGAAATCAAAACAACGGCAAAAATAATAGAAACGAAAAAAAAATAAAAAATACAAACTAAACAGAAAGTTAGACATGCATATTATGTAGATGTGCACGTATCTACAAACGAATATACGTAAGTGTAAACTTAGAGTAGCACACATAACATGATATTACTGTAACACATTCGCATTCAATGGCTTTGTGGCTGGCGTTGCTTGGTTACATACTATACATGCAGGTTAGCAGCAACATTACGTTATCTGAAGAAGAGCTATCTATGCATTCTCAACAGTAGCCACAATATCATCATCGTCGTCATTATCATTTCTTCGTTTCGCGCAACTAGCAAAACAATAAGTAACAATAGTGCTTTTTTTTTCAAAACCTAGTAAAACAAAATAAAATATACTAAATACAAAAATAATAACAATAATAAATAAAAAAAAAAAAAAAAAGCCACAACAAAGCAATAGGCAAAACTAACAATCATCTCATCTATCTATCTTGCTTGGTTGCCTACCCGGGTCTAGCTAACTGACTAAGTAACTGGTTGGTTGACTAAATGCCTGGTTGCTGCTGCTGCTGCTGCTGCTGCTGCTGCTGCTGCTGCTGCTGCTGCTGCTGATTTGAGCCATGCATGCATGTTGGCAAAGAAATGAAACCTCCGTTGCAGTCATAGTCATGGTCTCTGACTAAACGTGCCAATAAAATGCAACAACAACAACAACAACAACAACAACAACAACAACGACAACAACAACTGTCATATATTGGTGAACGTCTCTCGTTTTACATTTCCAATAAATCAAGAATGTATTCGCAAGGGAATCACTAAAGTGCACATTAAGTTTTTATTAATTTTTATATCCACCGCTGTAAGATGGGGACGAACTCATTTATATAGTATATCCTCCCAAAAGGAAGCTTCAGAGACCCTATAAAGTATATATATACTTGATCAGCGTGAAATTTTGAGTTAATTTAGTCATGTCTGTCCATCTATGTGTCTGTGTGGTGTGTGTTGTTGGCGCTCTTTTGATCGCAAATAAGGAGATAGCGACTTGAAATTTGGTGGCAATATTGGAAGTTTCTACACGCAGGATGGTATTGAAAATGCGCCAAATTAGTCAGAGCAGAAGCCCGAAGTGGAGGATAAGCTGAACGCAACTTCGTTTTTCTTAACAAAATATGTGGGTTTTCGCACGTTACTCAGAAATGATAAAAGTGAGAATGTTGAAATTTTTCGCATTGACTTTACAAAGCCCTCTACTCTTTACGTGCAAAAATGGAAAAAATCGGTGATACCCACACATAGTTACAAGTGATTAAATTTTATTTTCTACACTTCTTCGAGATTTTATGCTTATTTATCATAAGGCAAACAAAACACAATGTTCGAAACTGTTTTTGTATTTTGTACATTCCCCAAGTGAAAATATATTATCTGCCTAAAAATGGGTTAATTCCAAAATGAATACGGTAGGCACCCTGATTACATTTTTCTTAATAATACCAGCGACGTGGGTATCGAATAAAACCATTTTGAGAGTAGAATGCGAAAAGCATAGTGGAGAGTATGGGAGAGTCGATGTCCGCCGCGTATAACTTTCTTAATTGTTTTGTTTCTTTTCTTTACATATATATATATATAATATTCCATAGCGGTCTGTAATTACAATTCCTTCAAATAAAACTGAATGAGATTTCAATGGATTTTCGCCAAACCAAAAAAAAAAAAGAATAAAAGTAAATAAGAATTTTATTTTTCGCTTTCAAGGTGGATGAATGTGTTACGAACCACCTCAAACAAATGTATAGCAACCGCGAAAATATTCCTAATGGTCAATATAACTATAAATTTCTCGAGCGGCACATCACTGTATTGTTTTTAAAGAAATCAATTCCGACACCCGTTAGCCGTTATCATCGCTATTGTTTTTAAGAACAGCTTCGATTTTTGTTGACATGGATCAAATTAATTATCACAGATCTCTATTTTATCTACATATCTCATTTTGGTACTTTGATCGGTTACCCTGGATGCGACAAACCATGTGGCAAAGCTAGTCAAAGCAAACCAAAGCGAAGCTTGTCCTTCGATGGTATGGGTGGATATAAAAAACACTTTTTTCTTTACTTTGCACTCGCACATCGTGGCATTTTATTAGCTTTACTGCTATTTTGCTCGTAATAAAAACAAGTAGAGCAATAAGACGAACAACAATGACAGCAACATTAAATGGCATTAATTCTCTACGAACAACATTTTTAAGACATTTCAAGTGCATTAAAATGGTTGTTGTTTTGTTAAACTATATATGTTGGTGTGTGCGTATGTGGATGTGTTGAGGTTTCTCACAATTTTAACAACTCTCGCTTTATTTTATTTTTCATTTTTTTTTTTCCTTCTTGTTGCAATTACGTGCACGAAATTGCCCAAAATTGTGTGATTGCTTTCTTTCATGAATTTACTCTTTCAAGGGATGCCTGCTGTTAACATAATATGACGATATACGTTATTGTGCCTTGTGTTGTATTTAATTTGAAAATTACTGCCATTAAATCTGTTGTAGGTGTCTGATTAACGGACTTATTCTTGGAGTGTAACTTTATCAATTTGGTTTTTATTTTATGTAAATGCCTGAAATTGTTTTTCTGCCATGCACTTACCTATAACCAACTGTAACAATTTGTTAATTGATTATTTGTGTACTCGGATGAAGGCCAAAATCAGTACGAAATGAAATGATACGAAAAATCTGTTCTTTAATTATTCACGCTTCTAGCAGGTACATCTAGCAGGTTGCATCTGCATTCGCAAGAGACGTAAAAAATAACAATACGGAGCAACCTTCAAATGTCTTACCTAATAGTGACAAAAGAAGTTACATCCACCTCCTTGATAGATTGCATTAAGCCTATGCCAATTTATGAAAGTCTATAAGCCCATTCTTCAATATGTCTTGGACTTTCTCAAAATCGTAATTATTGAAGAAGAAAACTTTCAAAGCTTTCTATGTATTCTCTGTAAATGAAAGAAATTTAGACGATTCGAGCATGTTTTCTTCTTCACTAAGCAAGAGACTAATGCAGATGGAAATTCGAAATTTGGCAACGACAATATTAAAAAACAGTATGAACACAGGTTGCTGGCGCCCCAACCCTTGCTAGCAAATTGTAATCTTGTTACGTCATGTTTACTTATAATTTTTGTATTTTACACTACTTACGGCCCATGGGTATATTGAGTTTGTACGAAGGACTAGAGATAGATTCCCTTTTTATTGCAACCAATCGATTTGGAATCAGTTTCTGAATCGATTTAAGCTTATCTGTCTGCCTATCCACCTGTCCATTTATTCTTGCTTATATAAGTTACAGGACATAACCTCTGAGGTATTTCCATGAAGTTTAGTATATCGATGGTTTTTGGCCCAAGGACGCACGCTATTGAAAATACTTCCAATTGGACCAATTTTCCGATCGCTTCCCATATATCACCGTATGAATGACAGTAAGATAATGCCGAGTATTTAATGATAGGTCATGTCTCACTATAGTGGTTCTAGTTGCTTTGCTCTTTATGAGTACCAGCCAACACTTTTTAGGCCCTACAAACTGTTCAATGTTCCAAAAATGTTTAAGATAATTTTCAATTCTTCTTGCATATAAATAAAAAAACTATTTTGAATTTGTACTTGAAATTTTTAATTTTACGCATTCGCGTACTAGTACTTTGTACGATTAGCTTGTGAAAAATTATATAACATCGATCATTAAATAAAACAAAAAAAAAAAACAAATTCCGTTTGTGAAAACTTAAATTGTATATTGTAGCGCTTAAAGCAAGCCCTGTTGCTTGCAATACAACTACGTCAGCGCTTAACACAACAGTCTGCGAATCCTTAAGATATATCTTCAAGCTTCTTCGACTTCTTGAATAACTCTCATTTCAGCCTTCACTTTTGAAGCAAGAACCAAAATGAAAAGCAGGCGCAATTGACTCGTTGTGTGAGAAGTCTTGAACGAGCATGTATTCAGAGCTCTTTCGGAACCAGTCATACGGTGAACAGTTGTGAAGCCATTGAAAAGATATATTCGCTATTCGCGATATATAAAAATTGCATACAAATTCACTTATTTATGACTTCTTGGCGAATTTTTAGCGGATCCTTTGATCGGTTTTTGAACAAGAAAACTTTTCAAAGAAAAAGATGACAAAAGGAATAATTTATTTTTGGTAATAGTACATTAAGTTTGTGCGAACGTATGTGTCACCCAAAATAAGTTGATTTAGAGCTATGTTTTATTATACCAATCATTTCAAAGCCATTTTCTAAATCAATTTTCTTTTCCCTATCAATACCTGCCTGAAGTCTGTCTACAAGATTTGTGTTCATCTTTTTGGTCGTAATTTTCCCGATATCTCGATGAGGTTTGGCACGCTGATATATTTTGGTCAAAAACCGAACCCTATTGAAAATTAATTGTATCGAAAAAATTTCTTCCATTTTTAAAAATTTTAATATTTTTCAATAAAAGAGATTTGGATCAAATGTCGAACCATTTAAAATAATAGTTTCTATCGATAACAAGGTCTAAGTTTTAGAATTTTATAAAATCGGCAAAAGCCGATGAGTTGTATAAATTTACTGTGGACTACATAACCGTGCTTTTAGAATTCATCCTCATACAAGAATGCTCATGGAAAGTAAGCTTTCATGTGGTAATAGGGAAAGCATTTTCGATATTTTATGATAAAGATAGATGAAGAATTCCATGAGGAGCAATAGCGTAGCAATGCATTTAATACTAACGTTTCGACTAGAAAGTATTGGTCTAATTTTGCATTAAGTTTGACGGCGTTAGGAGGTAAACGTTTGAGAAGAAATTTGCTCCTCTAAAAGTGTATCCAAATTGTAATCTCAATCCCAACAAGCAGAGATGCCCATTGTCAAATTAATTTCGCTTTTCCAACCGACGAAGGCTATACACCTAAGTTGACATTTTTATCTAATAAGATTAGAGCGTTATAGCTTTTTATGCAATACTCCCTCAGTCAACAAATAGACTCATTCAGTTGTGTTTTCACATAATATTGTTATTTGTGTTTAGTTATGGGCTCTCAGATCTACGTGTAATATAATCTTATACGTCTTTCCCAATAAACCGTCTTCTCGAAGACAGTAAAGCATAACTTTTAAAGAAACCTTTTAACTAACTAACTAGATTAAGTACTTGGAATGTGCTCTTAGCTCACACAATCGGCAAAAAAAAGAAAGAGACCGATGCATTTCTGATCTTTACAAATTTTTGCAATTGAATCGTCCACACTTTTTCTCAAATTTTCTTTTTCAAACAACAATAATAAAATAACTTTTTATGAGAGTATAACATTTCATATAAGTTACAAAAATATGGATGCATGCATTATCTGTCCGCATTGAAGTGAATTGGCTGCAAACTACGTAGAGAAGACGTTGATTGCAATAGTAAGATATGTAGGTAGTCACTAACACAACAATAGCACTAAACAAAAATTCCTTACCTAACTCACATCATATTTGTTAGTTAGTTTGTTAGTTAGCAAAGATTATGTAACGGCTAGTGCTACAATTACAGTCACCACCAAAAAAATGCGCACCGCTTTTATTTTCGGATAATACATATGCGAATACATACATACAATACAGGGTTTACCTAAGGCTTAAGGACGGGTAAGTCGTTGCACACATTATCTTTTATTACTATTATGAGCTCACGGCTGGGAGTTCACCCATCCCTGGGTGTATTACACCAACGCGTTGGGCTCAGGTGTTTTACAATTTTCTCGCGACGCTTTCATGGTTTATTTTTAATATTACTCTACCACCTGTATTTACTGATGTTGCAGCAACAAGCGTGTCAAACTCGCTGTAGAGAGTAGCGCTGCTTTCTGTGCCTTCTCCAGTGCGTTACGAATCTCTCAGTACCTAAGCCCCATTATAGCAGTTTTTGGCACTACTTCTGTACAAGGCATCACGATTGGAGTTGTGGTAACTTTCTCTATATTGTAAATACTTTTCATCTCTTGTCCCAGCTCCGTATATTTGGCAATCTTATTGGAGCTGTTTGTATATTTTGTGTGAGCGAGACTACGGCGTCTATAATGTGGATGGCTTTGTTTTGCCGATTTAGCACAAGTATGGCTGGTTTAGTGGCGTTGATGGGGATGGTCAGTTATGACCTGTCTGTCCCAATATATCTGTTGCCGGAGCTGCCTGATACTTGTAATATGAAGCTTGTGGTATTACGAGGTATAATATGAGATATTGCTAATATCGTGTGAATATTACTTTATCTTGTATTGCTACAATCCATCCTACCGCGTCAAAAAAGAGCTCCTCTCTGATTAACCATTGGTCTGTACTCTGCAGGTCTATTGTGTCATTCCTCACCTCATTCGCATTGTTCCCGTGTAATTGTTTTTGGATTCAATTACATAGCATCTGCTGGTGGGTTAATACTTTGTTTGGCGTCTCATGGCTGCTGCTACTTAAATTCAGTGGCGGGCAATTTCTCTTTATTTTCACCAAAATTTCTATGATAAGTGAAATCTCTTTGCGACTTAAATTATGTCCTTACATTTTTAACCTGTGCATCATGTAAGCTCGGTAGGTTCGATAGCCCACAACCGCCAACATGGCGCGGTAAGTTGACCAGCTCTTTGCCACTACGTAGGTGGTGCTCTTTACACTTGTACATGATCGTTCCTAGTGTCCTAGGTCCGTGCTGCTTCAAATCATTTTAAAAAGAGTTGTGTTACAATTAATAACGGAATTCCGGTGTGTGAAACAGCTGGGTGTAGTCTTTGGCAAGTTGCTCATGTATCACAGCGAGCTTTTTCAGCCATATATATTGTGTATATTTTCCGGGCCGGTTGCTTTCCAATTTTAGGTGTTGCTCACCGCTTCTTCAATCGGCGTTTTTGTTAGCATATTAAACGCCATTTCTGATATAGCTTGAGCTTGTTTTTGCTTCACTTCGACCCATATTGACCGTTTGTCATAGATTCCCGGGGTGCTCCACAGTTTCTCCCAATACTGCTTCACGCTAACTATAGGGATGTGCTCTGCATGGGGCACGTTACGTAATGCCTGGCAGAAAGCTTTTTTCATTTCTACTAAACTCATTATTTTCTGTATTTCTATTCGCACCTCCGCATTATCCTCTTAGTCTTCTTGCGTATGCCACAAGTTTTTGGCGTTTTTGTGCACTCAATTTCATTTATATACACAAAACCATAGCCATGTAGACTCAATAAATGTAAAGCATGATTAGTATGTCCACTTGTGAGTTTGCAAATAGTTAGTTTATTTACTTTTGTATTCGTATAACGAAGTATATGTGCGTGGGTACATGTGTGTGTTAAGTCACATAACGAGCTGAATTTTTGGAGGGCGAAAAATAAACCAGTTCGCATATGCGCACATTTGTACACGCACGAAAGCAAATCTTTGCCAAACGCCATATGCAATTCAACAACAACACAGAGAACAATAAAGTAAAAAAAAACAGAAAAAAATGTTATAACGCAAAAAACAAAAAATGTATTTGAGAAAATTGCACTCTCCCGCAATAAAAGGCTAGTTGTACTGATGAGCGCCTACAATAGCAACAGCAAGAGTAACAATAGCTACAACACTGAGAACGACATCAGCAGCAGCAGTAATCACAACCGCAATCAACTACGCATGCATACATTTAAATAATAATAACAAGTGTACGACCGCCGCAATAACGATTGTAACAATTTGTTAAACATTTATGCAGACTGACGGACCGACAAATGCAAAATGCAAAGAAAAAATACTTGAAATTGTCAACATAAATGAACAACAAAATTGTTTGTTTTCACTTCAATAATGTTGCACAAGTTATCCGCAGTGATTGTTGTAGTTGATGTTTTCTTTTAAAGGGATACAAATATGCATTATTATCAATATTGGTTGTTGACTTATATTTGTTTTATTGCGATCATTGTCATTTATATGTGTATGTGTAGATCATTGTCGTTTATATGTGTGTGTATTTTGTTTTGCTCATTCACTTTTCGTTTGACTGTTCACGTGCCTGTTTGCCGGTCCGTCTGTCCATTTGTCCGTCTATCCGTCTACATAATTGCAACGCGCGGATTCATGCACACACACAAATTGCTGTGCATATTGCTGTGAATGTTATTTACAACAAGCATTTAAAATTGTTTCATGAGTTAGATAAGATTCAAGTTTTCTATTTTTATTATCGACTTGCATTCATTTTCCGTAGTAAAGCTTATAGAGTACGAAAAATTGCATTTAGCTACCTTTGTCTCAATATCGAAAACTTAGCATTAATGATTGAAATTATTTCCCATTTGAAAAGAATCTACGGCGTGCAGATACAACGCTTCATAAAGGCATGAAACGGAACCGAGTTTCATTTAGGAAGTGTGGATGATTTGCAAAAAAAAAGAAAAGGAATGTATCGAAAATCCTTTCGTATCAAATAAAATTTATTGAATTTTATTGAATTTCTGCAGCTTTATGCGTAATGGTAAAAATACTTTTTTAAAATATTAGTAGAGATTTCAGCTTTTATTTAATGTTAGAATTTCTACCTCAATTCGAAGAGCTTTGTTTAAACGCGTAGATTTGTCAAAGTCGAAACAGTTACAAAAAAAAAGGTAATTGGTATACTTTCGGATCAATTCAGAAGTGCATCTAACTCAAAAACCCGCCTACGAAGCGCAAAACTATGAGTATAGAAAAAAAATGGAAAACTTAATCATATCTACCTCAATATATTACAACATCTTTACAATATTTCTATTTATTTATTGTCTATACGTTTTGTAAATAATTTTACAAAGTATGTATTTAAAGGCTGCCGGACAACTTAAATCCCCTGTTCGTCTGTATTGAAAACTCTACCCCACTTACGATTTCCGCCCGCGACCATTGAGTTTTTAGTTGCGGTCCTTTGCCCGCTCGACGACGCATGCGGATCATCTTTACGATATGCTCGACAACGTCGACACAAACACTTGTCAAGTCACTTGTCATCTAGATATGCGTTTCAAAAATGACCATGACTTGCAATTGGAAAAAACAATTATTTCGATTGTATCCAAAGACATTGAGAACATAACTTCAAATCCAACCTTCATCGGACCATTTTTTTGAATAATATATTTTATAAGAACATAGTGTCGATTTAAACTTCTTTTTCTCTGAACAATTCGTTGTTTACTAGAGAATTTCCTTTTGCGGCTACACAAAGTTGAAGCTTCAAAACAGTCATAAAAAAATTGAAGCCGCTGCTTTCAAAAAGCGTACTTAAAGTTTCAAAAATAAATTTTGAAAACAGCTTTGTTTCACATCTAATCTTTGCTGAATGCATCATAAAGTTGCTTGCATGGCTTCGCACATTTCAGCATTTTTGTGTTTGTTACTTTTTCCAGCGCATTCAATACGCAGCTCTACGACTACCTTTGCTTTATCGGGACATCGGAAAATTTCGCTCATCCCGTAAGCATTTTTCTCTTTTTTAAATCATTTCCAGATACGTTAGAGAGCGTTACAGCCAATAAAAAAAATATTCGAAAATGAAATCACATAGTGAGATATTGCTGCTTAAGAAAGACTAAAGATATAATAAAATTTTGATACCGCTTCCGGCAACCCGATGTCTCCTTTAGATACCCCATGCATTACTTATGTTCTTGCCGATCTTGCCTATTGGTAACATTATTATAATTTTTTTAGACTAATGACATAAATTCCTAGACTAAAGGAAAAAAAATTGAGCACTAGTAACATGGGTCGTCGGCTCTATTTTAAAAAAAAACATTACATGTTGAGCCTAACAGCTTTAATAAAGTAATATATTGTCACGTAAGCCAGTCTTTCGTGATGTTACGTTATTTGTTCAACTGCCTTCGAAATTAAGTTCGTACCACTGAATTGTGATTTTTAGGACAGTGTGGGTTTTCTTTGCAATTCTTAACAGATCTAGTCACAAATTATATTTAGGAACTTAAATTTTTGCCCATTCGAATATTGCTATACGACTCTCTTGACCGACTTGGCATTTTTAATCCGTTAATCGATTTTACCGCCAAATTCTCTGTCAATTGTTGTTTATCTTTGGAGGCAATCGCCAGCTGCATAACGTAGATAACGCGCCATGGATGTGCATTTGGTTTTCTCTTTCTGTAAAATTTGGGGTCTGGAAATTCAAATCATCAAATGCGCCATTTTCGAAACAATGTTAAATTGGGATTGGGAGATATTGCGTTATGTAGCTGATTGATGTCTATAGGATTAGGTGCTCCTAAGGCGATTCTTCTAATTAACGAAAAGTTTAGGCAATCACAAAGCAGGTCCTCCATTGTACGAATTTTTCCCTCCAATTACAGATCGGAGAAAAGATTTCTGAAAGATCTTCTTTTCCATTTTTCCACTTCCAGGTTTAACTTTTCCACGAGCAGAAGACGCAGACTCGCCGTTCAATCAACTTATTTTGTCGGTGATGGCATAGCGCTTACCGACTGTGCACACAACCACTATGCTATGACCATTTCCCTGCCCCTTCCTCTTTCTTCATTTGTTTCCTTCCGTCACCGTATTACACGAACAGGACATCTCCTGAGTGATTGGTCACATAATGAAAAAAGAACCCTATCACCGCAAATTACGATGGAATTGCTTAGCTCATAAATGGTGCTTTAATTAGATAATCGAGCGGGATAGGTTTTAACCCAGACAGCCTGTCAACGACAGCAACTGTTTTAAGTTTGTTTTTGCACCCAATGTTCATAACTTGAAGAATAGCTCTGGCTTCAGCTGTGGAAATTAAAGACCTTTTGTGATGTATACGATTAAACACAACTTGCCCGAAAATATTTACCGTGGCATAGGCATGCGGCAAAACAACAAATTTATAACCGTCTGTCTATAGGGGATGCCTATCATCATTTTTTGGCATTTGGGTTTTTTCTTCAGTTCGATTTTTGAGTATCTAACTCGGAGTGTTCCCATTTTTACTGCATACAGAGCGAAATATCACATGATTAGATTTCTGAAAGTCCGCGAAGATTTAAGATCAAAAATTCCAGGGGTTCTCAATTCAATAGAGACATACAAAGAGTAGTCAGTCAAGCGCGGATGATGATCTTTTGATATTCTTGGCAAAAACAGCCCTTTTCACAGCTTCCCAGGAATGGACTTGTTCGAGTTAAGGAGCTTGGGGATGGTTTTGCATTAAATAATTTATAAAGTCTTCTTTCTAAGGCGGGGAGACCAGTCTCAGCTATGATATCGTTGATGGGCGTCGTGCAGAAAGCATTGGTACCGGCTCTCAGGCCTTGATGGCAGACCGGTTTAAGTATGTTTATATTAGATTTACACACATTTCGATTTACATTTTATAGTCGATCTTGCCTAAAAGAGGCCTTTTACTAAAGTAAGCGATAGTGTTAACATACGTATAGCTTTTCTAAACAATACATTGTACTCAGACTACGCCATAAATAAAGTATGCATAAAAGAAATAAGCAAAATAATTTAAATTCGTACATACACACCAGCTTATATTACACTATACAGTAAACCTGTTAAAATAACTACTAACTATAGGAGCTAAAACATAACACCTGTATGTCTGTTCCGGTTGTCGTCTTATATGAGCATCTTTTAGCACGTTATACGAGCAGGGTCAACATTTTTTCGCCATGTTCTACGAATACGTGACATAGGGCGGTCTACTGTACTAAATGATAACATTTTATCGGACTAGGAATGTATACCATATAAACTTATTTCTAGTTTTCTGGAAACTTTAAAATATTTTAAAAAATCCACTTTAAGAAATACGAAAAGCAAACTTATCTTGTGAAATGATTATTACAATGCCAACAGATTAAGTAAATTTTATCTATCTACTTAAAATAAACATAACATTTAAGCTATCATAAGTTTCTTGCAAGTAAATGTGCTCTTTGTTGTTATAATACAATATCTCTCTGACGACATATAACATTTGTCGTTTAAAAAATAACAAACATTATAAAAACTAGATAGGCAATGTTCCCTAAAGTAAACAAGGCTTGTCCATATAGAACATCGTAATGATGCCAGCTATTGGACGACTACCTGACTTAGGAAGGTACATGCCCGACGGGCCGTTACGTCAAGTGCGTCGGGCAAGCGTGCTCTTAGAAATCAATCTAACGATCTGCAATAGATACGAGTACGAAGGTTTTATTGCCGCCATCACTGGATCCTAGTTTTGAAAACTTATAAAACAAGACATATCCGTCAGTTGTAACGAGTCAAATTAAGAAGAAACGCTGCTATAATGGCCTGAAATAAATTTATTTGTGACAATGTTTCCATGATAGAAGAAAAAATACAACATTTTTATGCGAGCTTATGTTTAACATATACTTAGGCATTAAGCATAGCTAATGCAAATCTGAATAAAAAAAAACAAGTAAGAACATTATAGTCGGGAACGGCCGACCATTAAATATTCGCCTGGTACAATTATTCGCTCGTTTTACATCGTAATTTATACACTAAAATTATATAATACATCAAAAATTATACATTAGTTTTGAAAGCCCACATATTGGAAAATGTCCAAACCATCATATGACGGATCATATGATTTATTAGTTTTCAATTTCCGTCATAGAAAACTAGAAATTTTACTTTCTGTCCACATAATGAATGGCTTTTCATAATAACCCTTATCCATGTTATGGACCTAAACCTAGGATACCCAAATTGCCCAGTGTCAATTTTTTTGGTTATGTTGCTACTATGGAGCAATTTTCATCATAAAATATGAAAAATTTGACCTTTTTCTGAAGGGGTATTCATAAGAAATCTTATATGAAGTGGGATGCAAGAAAAAGACCCATCTAGTTCAACTTTAGTCCACTTAATTTTCATGAGTCATGAGTAAAGAGTCCAAATTCGGTAAGACTGATTTTTTCGTCAATATGCTATAATGAATCAAGTTTCGATGCTCCACCATGAGGTAGTGAAAATTAGCCCTTTCATCATACAAAGATTTCATTTTTATAGGAATGGTTGTATAAAATGGGGTTCGAACAATTGCCCCAGCCGATCGGAATTTTTCATGCCAATTTAAACGATATGCTATTTACACAGCGATGCCTTTTTAAAATGTAGCGCTACGTGAAGGGTGGTCGAAAAACTGGACCGATACGAACCATTTTCAATATCATGAATTCTTGGGCCAAAACACGTCATTATACCAAATTTCATAGAAATATCGCAAGAATTGCTACCTGTAGGTTGAACACAATTTTTCAGGGACAGACAGACATACAGACGGACAGACAGGTTTAGTCTGATAAAAGATGGTTCTCTCTTAAGCCGTTCTGGGTGTTACGTCCATACAAACTTAATATACCTACAAGTGGCACTGGGTATAAAAATGTCAATGTATATATGTATCTACGACTAGAGCAATACGTGAGCGATTTCAACAATATTGATTTTTGTGTGCTTGACAAATGTTTGATTGAAAAGATTCAATGCTTTTGCACGCAAACTAAAAATACAATCAGTTCCTAATAATTAAGGTTTTGAAAAAATTATCGCAACCCGAAAAAATGATCCTTACAGGCAATAATACCGATACACAATTTTTTTGAAAAATACCTTCGATAATTTCTATTAAATTCATCTTTTAATCTGTAAGGAAAGTGAAGTGAGTAAGATAGACGCAAGCAGAATTTAGTAATAGTTCCAAGTGGAATTTATTAAGACGCTTATTAGTAATTTTCTGTTTAATTAATTAATTTATTTAGTTCACCATGAACTAAAAGTGTTTTCTGGCAAGTGCAAAGAGAACGAAATAACTTTTCTCTTCGTTGCAATTTTAAAGTGCATACCAAAAAATCTTCATTCCACCACACTTCAGGAAAAAGTTTTTTTTTCAATTCAAAATTTGCGGCTAATTTGAGTATTTTTGCTAGTTGTTGGCAATGACTCCATCACTTGGAGCTTCAATTTCACGTTGTAATGTTTGATACTTTGCAATTGGAAAAATAATTATGAACAATAATTGTCGGATGTGCGTAATGTTTTTATTAATACTACAAAACTTCAAACATAGTTCAACTGAAACCGTGGCGCCAATGTTTATAAAACCCATTAACTTATTAATGCATTTTTAATTAGCAGAAAAGCCTTTACCCAGATATGCATCGAAAATTCCACCCATTGATTGGTGGATCGCACAGTGGATATCATATTTGTCACGCATTGCTTTAAAACTTTTTTATATGACACACGCACAGTAACAGAAAATACCAAAAATAGTTAAAGTTAAAGTTAAAGTGCAACTTAAAGCTGAAACCAAAAAAGAGAACGCGACCGCCAACCTAACAAATGATAGCAAATTATAAAACCGAAATAAAATTAGAAAAAAATAGCATGACCGAAAAAATTCCCTCAAAAGAAATAAAATAAATAAATAAAAAAAATAAACTACAAATTGCAGTTTATTTTATGAGATCACGTTCTAACCTATACGTGAAGTATTTGCCGCGCAATAACTGATGGATGCAAAGAGGATAGAATGAAGTGAATGGTACGAGATGAATGATGGCATCAGAGCAGATGTGCGAATAATGCTCAACTAAAGCTAGCTGATAGCATGCAATGATATGCTAGGGCTCGAAAGTTTGTTTATACTACGGTTAACATTGCTGCTGTTAATTACGCTGCCGTTGTTGTTGGTGTTCGTGTATTCCACTTTGTAAGCCTTAATAATCGTAGTTATATAAATGATTGTAACACTAAACCATTTAACTAAATATTTATGCTATCAGAAATATATATATATATATATATATATCTACATGCATCCGAACATATGGAACACACGGATGCATATACCAAATACTTAGGTTATGTGGAGTGTTTTCATTGGCAAACGTCATTAAAAAATGTTGAAATGGTTGTTAAAGCTGTTCCCTGTTGTTCTTATTGCCAGATTACTATCAACGGCGGCCTTTCTGATTTCATCACAATATCGTAAATCTTTGTCGAGAGAATATTGCATATTATGTTTACCGTCATTTGAAAAATAATAAAAAAAAAGAAACATTAAATGCTTACTTCGTGCTCTGTTTGGTAAACACAACTAAAAATATTATAAACACATTTGAAATTTTTACCCCAAAACCGTGAGCATGTGGATCATTTTATGTAATTTACCTTTTTTTTTACGTTCTTCCGTTTTTTTTTTTTGTTTTAATGTGTTATAAATACAAACTTGTCCAAGCCCAGCATGACATGGTTTGTTCAATTTATATATTGTTAAGCTGTTTTAAGTAATACGATTGTTTTATGGCTCTCCATGTAAATTACAATTCGGAATTTGTTTTTCAAATCAATTCAATTTAGCCCCAAAACATTTCACCACATTAAACATATCTATATATATATCTAATTTTCTTCATATTTATCATGTAGCCATGTGATCATGTGAAAAAAGCATTAAATCGCGAACAAATAATAAAAATTATTTTATTCTAACGATTTCGTAGTAAAACAAATGAAAAATGAAAAGAGATTTATTAAATTCCAACTGAAATCGAACCCATACATGCGGCTTTAATTTTTATAATTTTGTAGCCGAAGTCTAAGTTTTAATAGAGCAGCTTGATAGCAATAAGTAACGTTCGCAAAACATTTCGATCGGATTTCAGACGGGCATTCCGGTATCCTGTATAGGGAAGAATGTAATCGATGTACTCCTGTCCTGTGCTCTTCTATGTAACAACGCTGAACAAAATAGTTTCAAAAGGGGTCCGGTTTTAAGTAGACATCACTTCAACAATTGCATGTCGATTAGGCAATCGAAACTGTTTTTGTGATTAACCTTAGGTAAGAGTTTTGAAATATTTATAGAAAGTTGGAAAGCGATATTTGCATATCTTGCAAATTTGTGTTTCTTATTCGTTTGAATCTTCTAGAATATGAATGCTTCACTAGCCCAATCGATTAACTGCATTTTTGGAATTTTACTAAATTTTAATATCAAAGCACTTCATTAGCTCCTAACTGTACATATTCTTCTTGAAAATCGGAAAATCGGAAAATCGGAAACATCTTATATACATCCACGAGCTATATCTTTAAAGAGAAAAGACTAAAGAGATAACAAAACACGTAAGAAAATTAAATCCGACCGAATTTTTTATACCCATCACCGTTATCCTAAAGAAGACAAAACAAGTAAAAGTATAAAACTCTCATGCTCTATAATAGGGAGTGCGCGCAATTCTATTTTCAAAATAAATGTTTTTGTCGCAGAGACGTTGTAGGCGTGTCCTGGAAATTTGGAAAATTTTAGGTTAATTCTAAATTCTTTTGCAAGTTTGTAGGCGATATCTTCATTTTCGCTAACGGGAGAATGGGACAGTTGCACAGACGAACAGGCGGACATGTTTAGTTGACACACTTTATGGGGTTTTTAAAGCTTATCTCTGCGCGTTATAAAGATATTAAAAACACTTAAATTTTCACACACGATAATATTGTGTAGGCGCGGACAATTTTTCCATTTTTGCACATAAATGCTACAGCATCGTCCATAGAATATGCGTTCAAATTTTTGTACATTTATTTGCTATAGTTTATGAGTAATGAGCAAAAGGCTAATTTTTCCTCATTCCCTTTGAAAAACAAAAGTGCTCTCAGTGTCCATGGTGCTGTGGGCGTATCCTTTGACCGATTTAGCCCATTTTCAATACCAACCTGCGTGCAGGGACTTCCAACTTTCTGACAAATTTGAAGTCGATAGCTTCATTTTTGCGACCAGGAGAATGTTTACAACAGACATTACACATACGGCGAAACGGACGGACGAACATGTTTAAATTGATTTCGAATTTAACGGTAATCAAGAATATATATATATACTTTGTGGTGTCTCTGATGCTTCCCCCTCTTCCTTCGGTGATGGGTATAAAAATTAAATTTTCATATTCTATAACATTAAGTGAGTGTCGCTGATTATTGCCATAATTGTAGGATATATGTGAACATTCTATTTGGTTCTCTATACTAGTTTAGAAGTAACGAACAAAAACAAAGCAAAGATGCTTTCAGCCTATGGTGCGCTGTTAGGTAATCCGTTGGCCGATTTAACCCATTTTCAACGTAGACCTGTCTACAACAATATCCAATATTTCTGCCAATAGCTTAATTTCTGTCTGCAGAAGAATTTTTACGAAAGACATGGACATAGACATTACAATTACGCATAAACTTTAGCTTAGTTCATGGCTAGTAAAGAAATTAAACACGATTATGTTTCTAGAACGATATGCACAGCATATCTGAACACAGCTCTGTGGCAAATTTTGGATCGATTGGGAGCTTTGCAGATCGATTCACAAATTGGTTGCAGTGATCTGCACAAACCTGCGGTAACTTTAATTTCTTTCGATTAATCAATAAGCAAAGAGATGTTTCATATTTCTTATATTACATCTAAAATTATAAAAATTAATTCTATTTTAAATAATTTATCTTTTAAAATAAAGCCATTTCTGTAAAAGAGAAAAGTTAAAGATTTTATTAACTAGGTTCGGTAACCGCAACGTCTAACGGAGATCTGTAATTGATTGAACAAAGGTCTTTGTTATTGTTCGGTGAATGTGTTAGTTAGCTTAATTCGAATCTAACTTCACACCCTTGTGGACAAGTATGAGTCATCCAAAAATTTAATTTCTTCTGCAGCAAAACGAAAAGAACTTTCAAAGAAGTAAGCGTGTAAATTATTTTCAAAGAAAGAATAAAAAAAATAAGATACAAGCAACGTTCTACGGTTTAAGGTAACTTTTGAATACTCAACAGCGCGAAGATGAACACCATAACTTCTTACCAATTGCAGAGAAGACAATGAGCAAAATCATATTTTTATATACTTTATATAAATATTGTCAATTCACAATGTTCCAAGAGATCGGTACTCCTTTCTGTCCATTCGCAGGAACTATTTGCAGCCATAATAAGAGACTGACCGAAACGATTCCAATCTGTTGAAGACTGCGAAATTTTAATGCCTGAACATTATAATCTAATTTTTTTACCCTCTACCCCGAAGGAAAGATTTTTTTTATTCCTTTTATCAAAACAGTTTTAGTACCCAGACAGTAGTTTCAGGGGCGCCGTAGGGTGGATATATTCTTAATCAGTCTTAAATTCTGAATCGGTCTAAAAATGCCTTCCCGTCTGTGATAAACGTAGACAAGTTATTGGAAATCTTTGCACAAAGCCTAGTTTTGTATATTAGACATAACGGCCAAAGGCAGCTCAAGGTAATAAAAGACGAACCTTTGCCAGAAAAAATTAGATTTTTTACTCGTTGCTCACAGACTACAGGAAATGGAATTATAGAAATTTGTGCACATAGTTTATATGTAATCCTGCAATGCTCGTACAAAAGAGGAAAAGTCGACCCCGCTGCACCGGAATTTTAAGGTATTAAAATTTCATTTTATTTGTATTTTCTTTTTTTCAATGTTTTTAATAAAAGCCGTGAGTATAGAAGATTCGGCCTGATTAGGTAGTCGAATATAACTTTCTTACCGCAAATATATGTTCATAAAATTATAAGCAACATATACAAAAGCCGAGGCGGGAAATACATTAGCCGATTGATTCCGACTTGCATATTCTGAAGGCTCCTGTATATCATCTTCTATAATGAATGGGAGCGGCTGGCTGCCTCTGCTGAGACCCACGCTTATGTGTGACATAAATGAAATGGGTAAAGCTTACATTTATTTTTCCACTATTACGTGGAGAAGGCAGAGTACGTGCAGGAATAATCCCGCAGAATGATGGTTAACAGAGGGTGATTGCAATTGCGATGACTGTGGCGCTGGTTTTAGTGTTGCTTAACCGGTGCCGCTTTTCGCTTAACGTGAGTCTCCGTAGCTGCTGTAGTCCTAACATCATGACAATAAGATTCTAATATACAGAGCGATAAACGGAAAGCTGGACATATAACTCATGGGATCAATAAAGATCGGTCGATATAGCCAACGAATAGATATAAACGAAAACGCGTATGACTACTTCTACTCTGAATCTTATATTAATTTTTATTTACCTTTTAACGAGCTTTCGCTAACTTTATGTCTCTGGATTGTATAAACAATATAACGAAATTAGTATAACCGCATTTTTCAGTTGTGGGTAAAAAAAAAATGTAAACTAACAAAGGAAATGGCAATGACACAAGAAACAAAAAAAAAAAGAGAAAAAAAGAACTACAAACGAAAAACCAAGCGTCTGGCCGTATAAAAGAGCAACATAGAGCGGCCGGAGAAAACAAAAAATTCAGACTTTGGCAAAAAAAACCGGGCTATAAAGGGAAAGAAATGACAGCAGATTTAGTGGAAGACATTGTTCTTCACACAAAAATCTTCCGAAAAGAAAAATAAATAATAAAACGGTAATATTGGGGTGGTTGAAATGTCCTACAAGAAGCAGAAATAAAACCAAAAGTTAACAACACAATTGCATTAACTTGCTATTACCATTAACAGTCCATGGAACAGTATAAATGTAACCATATATATATATATATATATATATATATATATATATATTTTTTTTGCTTCTAAAACTTTATGATCTATTATGTTACAAGAGACATCGTTGGTATGCTTATTTTTATGTTTATATAGTAACAACAGTCAGGAAATAAATTTCAAGTTTTTGCATTGAAGAAACAAAACTAAAGTTAACAACGAACTATCTAACTATCACTATCTCCAATATTTCGTTCAAATTGAAAAAAAAGCAATGTGCAGAGAGTAGTTGCTAAGGTTAGTAAGTAGTAGCAAGTAAGAGCAACCAATCAGTGCTTTTATTGCATTTTCGACTTAAAGACAAATTAAGGAGTCATGCCATCCCTTGCGAGGACGAAATGATGGATGATTTTCCCGGATAAATTCGCCAGAGGCTAATTAGTACATTGAAACAAATTTCATATGCGTATTTGCATATTTATTTAGCCACTTAAGAAAACCTTGGAACCCAATAGACAATATAAAAATAGTAGGTCTAGCAAAGACGCCGTTTTTGTAGCATTTCCTATAAAAAAAAATCCATAACACATTAACGTACTACAATCCCCAACTGACTTGCTACAGATTTATATTCTAACCCTAGAATAACATTGTCTAGCGAAACGTGTGCAATTTTTTTAAAAATATTTAATTGATTGATAGGACTGGCGTGCACTGGTTACGTATGAAGCACGAACAACATATTCTAATGCGATTTAAGTTTTCGTTAGGTCGAAAAACCGAATTTTTTAGCCGCATAAGGAATTCAAGCCGTGATTTCATATATATAGAATATCGTCTTGAATACCTAACTCCTACTCCTCACTTTTAATTTAATCATTTTCGTATATTACATTTTCAGCAACTCAAGGTTTGAAATGAAAGCAGCAAGTATGACTCTAGGTGCCAATTGGCAACATGCAGGATAACAAAGGAAACATTACAACAAAGACGGAGCGCGATCGCCGACCCCAACTTCAAGCTGCCATCGCCTCCTATACGTGCTTTCACTCAACATTTCGCTAAACATTAGAATTAAAAATCAGTTTACAACCACAAAGTGCAAACTAGCCGACAAGATTATCTGCTTCTCTAAAGGGTTTATTTTCCTATGAAATTTCTTCACATTTTTTAAATGAGAGCAGAAACGCGCCTATTTGAATATGTCCACAAGTACAAGTCGCGTATTCCCCTCTTTTTCAATTTTTATTTTTATTATGCTTCTATTTTGTTGTGTTTGACCATCTGTGAAAATGAAAAGGAAATAGAAACTTTGTTCATAAATAAACTTTGAAATCCTTTTTATAATAACAATAATAGAAAAGCAAAACCAGAAAAAGGAAAAAAATTATTGTAAAGAAAACTTGAATTTTTATGTTCACTATGCAGCTTCTATTACAAGATTTCTTAAAACTTTTACTTGCTTCCGCTACAGTTTCTCCTGTAGATATATATATATATATATATATATACATGAACAAAAAAAAGATATAAAAATTTTTTTAACATCTTTGTTATGGTGGAATTATTATTTTTGTTATGGAATCGTTTGCTGGTCATTTACTTGGTCACTCTTTAAGTAAATGTTGGTTAGAATGAACAGAAAAAACAAAAGTAGAAAAAAGGAAAAAAAATAAGGAAAGAACTTATAATAAAAGTTGTTGACACTGTAAAGTGTCGTGTAAATCTTTACACAAGTTATGCTTTGGTTTCGGTTTCTCTCCTTTATATCCATCGAAGATATAGGCGACATATTAAACTTGTTATACTACACGCATATAGAGAAGCTCTACAATGTCTATACATACAATATGAGTTAGCGTGAGCTTCTCATTCTCAAATTTGTCTATTTATTTGCAATGTGGCAAATACTAACAATACCCACCGGTAAACTTAAAATGTTTTTAATGAGTAATATCAGTAGCGTCGCGTTAATTGTAGAGAAAAAAACGTACAACATAGTCATTCGAAAGCTTTTCGTAGTTTTCGTAAATTTCCTTTAATTGACGGGCATCTAAGGCTCCTCCTCCAACGGAGATATAATTTATTTGCTTCTCTCACAAAGAATCTGAAAATAAATGCATACAAATAAATAAATAATATACTCAATATATTCATAGATCATTTGCAAGTTCAAAATTTGAAAAAAAAAATTTTAATTTTAATTAAATAATTAATTATGTAGACCCGCTGTCGAAAAAAAGGTTTATATTGTTACTATACCCGTCAGCGAAGGATGGGGTTTGCAACACCCAGAAGGAAGCTTTAGAGACTAAAGTATATACATTTTTTTCATCATCAAATTCTGAATTGATTTGAGCATGTTCGTCTGCCTGTCTGTCCGCCTGACGGCTTCAAGTCTAGCAGAAACAGTGGAAGTTCTTGCACGCAAAACGTAACTGAGAGCACTTCTGCCTTCAGTGCTTTTGCTCATTACTCACAAAATTACAAGATACACGCGATGAAAATTTTCAGGTACATTCCGCAAAAATCGATCAAATCAACCACGCCCACCCAGGGATAGAAAATTTTAGTTTTTTCTGTTTTTCCTTTAACTTTGTTAGGATAAACGTGGCAGGTGTAAAAACGTCGGCCAAGCCGAATATAATTTCCACGCTTGCTTTGCTAAACCTTTGCAACACCCAGAAGGTACCTTCAGGGGCCGCGTAAAGTATATATATACTTGCTCAGCATGAAACAACCAATTGATTTAAACATGTCCATTTGTGAATCTGTCCGTGTGTCGGCCTGTCTCTGTAATGTCTTTAATAAACATTCCCCTGCTCGCATGAATGAACTTATCGGCTTCGAATTTAGAAGCTCTTGCATATAATTCCCTGTTGAAAGCGGCCCAAATTGTTCAAGGAAAACATTCACAGTACAAGGTTAAGTGAAAAAGCTTATTTTCAAGAGAAAAAACTTAAATTGCAACTAAATATCTGCATATATTTTATTACAACGGTGATGGGTATATTCGGCCGAAGCCGAATGCAAAATTGTCGCTTGTGGTTTCCCATTTTTCTTCTATTGTTGTTTTATCATATAAATTTTTGAGTTTAAACGATTTAATATTAAACTATTCAATATCACTTTTTGAAAACACGTAAACGTATGTACTTAACGTTCCATACAATCTAGTTGGTAGAACATCCGACTTTCACCCAGGAGGCCTAGGTTCGATTTCCGATTAGGGTATATTTGTTGTTTTTTTCGTATATTAAACAGATATACGATAAATACATGGGGGAAAAAATCAGGCACGCCGATGCCGATGCCGATGCTATAGAACAGGGAAATCTAGTTTTTTTTATAATTTTTTTTTAGGGTAAAAGTTGGGGTATAAAGATTCGGTCATGGTAGAGTCCTTTTTTTTTCTTCGTTTTGATTATGTTTTCTTTTTTTTTATTTTCAATACGAAATAATGTTAGCCAAGTGAAACAAACGCGCAATAATTAAAGTCTGACATTGCAAGCTGAGGTAAATATTAGATATTACGACTTAAGAAGCTTACCATACGGGGAGTGCATATGCACTATCAAATGCGCTTCTGCCGTATGTGTAATCTTCTTTTTCCGAATTAAATTTGTATCACATCAGTTATAAGGCGGATTACCAGAAAAACATTGTTCTCGCATTTAATTATATAAAGGAAATATGCGAACTCGAACTTTGTAAAACTATCAGCTATTCCTTAAGCATTTCAAGTGAAAAGTAATATGCACACAATACCTCATCTACTCGCATGTATTACTTTATCTTTCTATATGATAGAAAATTTCGCAATAGCAGTTCAGTTCAGCTCAGTGATATCTAACGCATTATTTAACGAACTGACATATGTAACTTAGTCAAGCTGTTTCATCCGATTGAGCTACATAGCTTGCGTGAACTATAATTTCTAATCTTAACTTGTCTTCGCCTTTTTATCATGCAATTCCTAACATTGGGCAAAGTCTCAGAGCAGTTTGCCGCGTCCCTTTAGGTCCCATTAGCTTTCACGGACGTGAACATACTTAAACTGTGCTATTCCCTAATATCCTGAAAGTGCACCTGAAGTATGTTCTAGCATCAATTTAATTACACTTATAAAATTATGTAGGATTGATGATACAAAATAATTGTAAGATGTGCGTAAAACGTCGTTACAACTAACTTTCGTTTTCGGTTCTGCCATGCAATCGCGCGTCTACTTGTATAACAGCGCGTGTTTACTTACGCGCATCCATACATCTCGACTAAGATTCAACTGCTTTCATTACACTCTCTTTGACCAATCGTTTCATGTACGTGTTGTTAAGTTGACTTCTATTATCCACCGACATCAAAAAATTTCTTACATTCAATAGAATACTTCGTAAGTACTCTATTCATTTCCGACACGTATTCGTCCAAGCATCGTTCAGCGTTTTTTACGTCCGATTACTTTTGTGTGTTAAAAAAAAAAGTAGGGTGTTTTTGGTAACTGCCATGCTGTCATACAAATGATAGCTTCAATGTACACTCACGTTACGGAGGTGAATATAAATAGAGAAAAAAAGCCGCTAAACTCCAAGTCAATATTATTCTACTACCAAAATACTGCTAAGTCATCTGCCCGATCTTTTTTGTGCAGACATGCGTTCTACGAATCAGTTGTATTTGAATAAAGAAATTCACTCACACCCGATAAAACATAAAGCTGTAACTAAACCTCTAAGGAACATAAGAAAAAATGCACAAAAACTAGAAAAAAACAAGTAAGAACATTATATTAGGGGGACCCATAACTAATCAATTATTTTGCATTCATAGACAAAATGTTTTTTTGAAATGACATTTTTATTTTTTAATCGTTTATGCAATCGCCGTCGTTTGCGATGACTTGTTGCCATCGTTCCTCCAAAAGTTCAACCCCCCTCTTGAAAAAGTGGGGTGGGCGTGACTTAAAATATAACTCAAGGTGCGTTTGGACATCGGATAAGAAATTAAAATTTTTATTTCGTAACGAATGCTACAGTGACCTGAACAGATGGTAGTCCGACGGTGCTAGGTCTGGAGAGTATGGACGGTGCGGTAGAAGTTCCTAGCCCAACTGGTTATTTTCTTTTGAGTAATCTTCGCTGCATGAGGACGGGCATTATCTTGTTGGAGTATCAAACCTTTTCTGTTCACTAAAGCTGGTCTTTTTTCTATGCGTGCGGACTGTAACCGTTGTAATTGTTGACAATACAGGTCAGCAGTAACTGTGTCCCCAGGTTTCAATAATTCGTAAGGCACTATACCGGAACAATCCCATCAAATACACAATAACACCTTCCTCAGGGATAGAGTTGGTTTAGGCGTTGGAAGAGGTCTCCTGTTTGCAGACAACCATTGTTTCGATCGCTTTATGTTATCATAAAGGATCCACTTTTCATCTCCAGTTACGATCCTAGACAAAAATGGATCTCTGCTCAGTCTGGTGAGCATGGAGTTACAAATTGTTCGCCGAAGATCTTTATTGGCCTCAGACAACAGGTGTGGAATCCATTTACCTTGTCTATGTACCTTGCCAATTTCTTTTAAATGCCTTTGTACGGTGGACCAGGTAGACCCAAGGCTTCTTGATAGTTCCTGAGAATCTTTATATACCGTGGTATCCAAAAAATAGACCTACGTTTTCCGAATTCGGTAAGGACGAATTCTTTGTCAATTTAATATTATGAGCCAATTTTCACCAAGAAAGATTGAAAAATCGACCTTTTTACTATGTACAGATTCAGTTTCCATAGCAAGGATTATATGAGAGGGGTTCAAAAAATTGCCTCAGCCTACTACTTAGCCACTTTTGCCGAGAAATATTAAAAATTCCAATATTTTTCCATATAACGACTTTTCAGAAGAGGGCGTTATATGGAGAATGTTCGAAAAGTAGACCGATTCAAAACAATTTCAACAGCACGTCCGTATTCCAAATTTCATCGACCTGTTGCTTGAACACAAATTTACATGGCCATCAGCGGGCAGACGGGCAGGCGGACAGACGGACAGACAGACCTAAATCAATTTAAAAAATGATTCTGAATTGATCGGTATAATAAAAGGTGAGTCTATCTTAAACCATTCTGCGTGTTGCATACGTTCACACTAGCTTAATATACACTGTACCACAAGAGGTGTAGGGTATAAAAGCCGTAATCAGTCGAACAAGTAGCTATAACAATAAATAAGACGGATTTATTTGAAAAATGTCAAAATGGTTAACGCGTATTCTAGGTACATACGTGTTCATGTGTAAATATCAATATGTAGGTACATTTCTATAAAGATTTAAATAAGAAAAAAATCAATGTCCAGAGTTAAGCGTTAAACTTAAATCATAAAGGAATCCTTCAAATTTATAGTATATTTGCTTCTTTTCCTTTAAATATTTAGATCTGTCGAATTGATTGCCTTGCTGGCCATATCGTGCATATTTTTCCTTTTTTGTATGCATACAAATAAACTCAACAGCCGCCTTAAGGAGATGGAAATGAAATTACATCCCTCAGAATTTTCAGCACTTGGTCTAACAGGCGACGGTGCCGGTGTTGACGTTGGCGGCAGCAGTAGTGGCAGCAACAGCAATCATCTGGATTCATCCAGTAAGTTAATACACATTTTAATTCATTTCATATTTACAGAGTAAACAATTTTATATAACCATCAGCATCAGCATCAGCATCAGCATCAGCATCAGCATCAGCATCATAATCATCACCATCATCGTCATTATCATACCATCGTGGCTGTAGTGGTAGTTAACAGCACAGCCAGTGAGAGTGGTTTACTCTTTACTTGTCTGCCTTCGAGTACATATTTAAAAAAAAAAAAAAAAGGAAAAAAAAGGCAGAAATCTTTCTTAAAGGATCCTGTGTGAAGACTAAAGCATATATATGTATATATGCATATGTAAAAATATAATTTATTTTTCTCTTGCAAACGTGGCTTTATTATGGAATATTGTACTATTTGTGCTAGAATATATTAAGACTTTTCGTTACACAAGTCAAATAACAACGTTTACCTTTAAAATTTTGCCTTTTTTCCTTTACACCTCAGACTCGCATGACTCTACTGATGCCATTCGTCAACGCGATGTATAATCGAATTTTAATAAACAACTAAATCATTTAAACCAACATGACAACGTTATCTCTTTTTTGTTTGATTCAAAGTATTCATTGCCTTCGAATTCCATGTTATCGCAAGCACAATCTTCTTTGTTAAAGGAAACCTACCTTCTCGAACACCTTGTTCAGTTTCTATTACGTCGTCATTAATGATGACTACGTTGACATTGTGATCAGTATTAACGTTAGTATTAAGAACAACATTGGCACTAACAGGAGTAGTAACATTAGTAATAAGTAACTAACAATATCGGTAACAATAACGATTACCATCAAATTTCACTAATTTTCACGTTCAATTTTGATATATACATTCATTACGGCCGTAGAGCAAAGATCAGAAAGCAAAAAAAATTAAGATACTGAATTGTACCCTTTTTGAATTTTGGGCCTTCATCGAAAGCGCTTTTCAATAACTCGATTTTTGTGCTTTAGTTTTAACGGAACCAACTACAATCGGCTTTTTACGGTGTAGCCGCCCCCGTTCGAGGCAACATCACTCTATCACTTACACCTCAAGCAATTCTTTATTGTACGTATAGCCACAACTCTTGGGGGGAATTCGTCATTACGCCAAAAGTGATTCCTAGGCAAAAGTTCATCTAAGGCCCCAGAAGTATACAACATGAAAAATACGAAAAACACAATTGCTGATGAAACAAATTTTGCACACTATTCTGGCAATCTACCCATGCGAATATTTAAATCCAAATCCAACTAACCATAATGCAGACATCTCGGTAAAATAAACATTACTTCAAAATTGAAGAAAAACTTTAAATGCATTTTAGCATACCACTGACTCCTTCAACTTTTAAATTGATTGCCATGAAATTTAAAGGGCAACTTCAGCAAAAAATTTCTGATGAATGGTGGGAATGTGGTGAGAAAGTGGGAAAAAGAAAGAATGGTATCCCTGTAAGGAACAGTTATGGTTATACAAAAAGTCGTAATTAAACTAATATATGTTCTAAGCCATTGGCGATTGAGCTCAAAACAAAAATCTTTAGTGAGCATCGAGCGATTTCTTTGACAAATGATAACTTTTCTATGTATTCTATGGATCATTTTGGAGCAATATTCAAATCGATGTTATTTTGTTAACAAGTTTTCCGATGCTGTTTACGTTTAGAATCCTATTTTATGTTAGATGGTCAACTAGGATCGTGTACGGCGCGACATACTTAAAGTTTGGTAATAGCATGAAGCTGCTCGTTACAGTAAAACAAAGGGGTGGTTCGGAAATATTACCCTTAACAGCTTCAAGTCGATGTATAAGATCAATGATGGAAACATCAAGATCACCTTCAATTATAGTGCAAGATCCTCCTTTCTAATCGGTCAATGAAAACGCCTCCAAAAAGCGCCCACGAAACCATTTCGCAATTTCTAGTTGTCGGCTTAGGATAGTCGCCAGACTAGAATATAATTTTGATTACCTTATTTTCCCACACCTACCGTGAATTTATCACGTTTACGATATACTTCCATTCCATTGAAAAGTATATATCAAAGACCCGCAAAGTCTTCACTCCCAATTATTAAAAAACTACACATGAATATATGAAGGACTCTAATAACTCTCTCTCATGTTATTAAGTGCTTCGCAATTTTAAAAGGATATGATTTTAAATGTTCTCCTTGAAACGTGTATATATATCTATATATCTATCTATGTCTAATATCTATGTGTAGCCAATATTCACGATATATAAATATCAGGATTTGGCTGAGGCTTTTTTGCTTTCCTGCTGCAAGCTAATGAGAATTTTTTGTTTGTGTTATTTTAATTTTTCTTCCACATTTTTTTTTTTATTCTCATTTTTTATAAAATTAATTCTGAATTTGAACTTTTTTACGTTTAATTACACCCACTTTTCATCGATTAATTAATTTGAATAAGTAAAATATAATCAAAACAATTCACTGCAAACGTTATATAATTTTCACTTTTTTCACGCAATTTTCATTTTTTCTTTTCAATACTTTAATTCAATTAATAACATTTAATAACTAACAAACTATGAAAAGACAAACAAATGCAAAACATAAAAAAAAAATCCCATGTAAAAGTCAAGCAATAGCAATGACGCCACAAACATGTAAAAATTTTCATTAATAATTGACAAACTTTTTAATGTATTGTATGATGGCATGTGCATTAAAAGCCATTTTATAAAACAATTCAGCCAAAATGGCGTTGGTCGCGCGATATGATATATTAAATAAGCACTGTTTTAACTTCGAACTTGTCAGTCGTCGTAGCTGATAAATGTGGTTTCAGTGACGGGGAATTTGCTCGTTATTTTATCTTTTTACGTAATACAATCAAAAGTCATCGAAACTTTCACATATGCTCGTATACTTATGCTTTAACTCAAGTCCATGAATTTTTTGTAAATATTATCCATAATAATAAAGAAAAACAAAAGTTTAAATAAATAAATAAATGTTCGATTTTATTACACAGAAGAAATGTTGCGAAAACAACTAAAAATAACAATAACAACAACATTAAAATCACTTTATTGCTTACCTTTGATTACTTGACAAGAGTTTTCTAATCTCCGCATCGCTTCCCACTTTTAAGACTCTTTTAATATGTATTTACTAGGGCCGTTATTATTACTAGCATCGTCATCGCCATTGTAGTCGTCATCATCGCTATTCATTAACAATTCAATTTATTAAGAGGTTTTCTTATCTGCATTTAGAAATCTTTCGTATTTATTACTTGCGTCTTATATCCACAATCTCATACCGATGCGGATACGCTAACTTTGTTACTTCCTCTGTAATATATCAAAAAGCTTAACGGAGCTTTTAGAGGACCCGTATGCGATTTTAAGTCATTCGTGCGCTTATGCTTTCATCTGCTTTCGATTGGACCATATTAAGACTTCAAACTAGAATTTAGTATCCAGGAATTCTACTCGAAAGAAACGGATCACAATTAAAGACAAGTCATAGGATTTTGCTTTTAGCCTAGAACAAGTAAAAAATTTGAATTTAAGCAGACACCGACTTCAAGTTTATTTTCGATAATTTTTTTTTTTTATAAATAGTAATCTCCACCAATACATTACTACTCTCATATGGTTACCTTAGATGCTGGGGATCCACGATTCGCCTACAAACACAACTAGGCTTCTTGCTTATTTTTCATTGAAAATGTTCAATTGAGTGGAAAATAATGTTGTTGTTGTTGTTGTTATTATTGATGTTTTATAGTTCAATTATTTATTTTTGTAAGATATAAAATCCACATCATACCAAAACATATATAGCATTTGTATAGCATATATAACATCGCAAGGCATACTTAAGAATTGCCGGAAAAAGGAAATGAGAGATGAAAGAGAAATTTTAAGATATTTCTTACGAAAATAAAAAACACTTTTAATAAGTGCAAGTTTTAAAATATATATATTAATACTTTACTACTTCAAATACCCATTTCAAGCGGATCTAGAACAAAGACCGAAATCTTGATTGGCCATCACTTTATGTCAATGAATTCCTATTAATTGTAAATACATCAGTTTGAGCGGATCGTGCATTCAAATCTTAAACTCTTCTAAAGTATTTTTAGATAAAATTTTATATTGATACATAAATAATTGATAAGAATATTTTTCTTAATTTTCACAGCCATCATCGCAAGAAGAGGGGTATATTCATTTTGTCAAAATGTTTGCCACGCCCAAAAGGAAGCTTCAAAAAACCCACAAAGAGTATATGCTCGTGACCAGTATCATATTCTGAATTGATTTGAACATGTCCATCTGTCCGTTCGTGTAATGTGTGTTGTAAACTGTCTCTTGGCCGTCAAAATGAAATTATCGGCATCAAACTTAACGAACACATTGAAAGCTCTTGCGCACATGTTGCTCATGAAAATGAGCCAAATTGGTCGAAGCAATAAAAAATTGTTTTTTTATCCATTATTCATAAAATGCAGCAGATAAATCTACCAAATATTTAAAGGAAGGTATATTATATGGGTGATTCTGAAATACCTCTACAAAAATGGAAAAAATTGACCACGCCTATCCAAGGTTATAGTGTATCAAAATTTCTTTGTTTTTTCAATACCTTTATAACGCGTGGAAACAAGCTGCAAACACTTCATAAAGTATATAAATTCTTGGCCGGCTTCAAATAAGAAACGCTCCTAAGCACGTCCACCCGTTCATCTGTCCAACTGTCCGTCCGCCAAACCGTTTAGTATCTGTGACAAATATTCGACCTTTCGCAAAAATGAAGATATCGCCTACAAATTTGCAAAAGAATTTGAAAATAAGTCAAAGAAGACGCCCACATGCCTATGCAACAAAAACTGTGAATACCTTCGCTTTCCGTGTTATTTGATTGTTACTCATTAAGTACAACACATGCACCATTTGAATTTCCACATGAATCAGCCGCGCCCACTCAATATTATAGAACATGAAAATTAAGTTCTTTTCCTTTTGTTTTAGGATCTCAATGATGGGTTTGAAAGATTTGGTCACGACTACATATAATTTTCTTAATAGTTTTTTTTCGGTTTTTTAACAATTTTAGACAGTTTTGAAGGCATCTAACATATCATTTCCACTGAATTTTATCTATGGAACTAAGCCAGGAGTACACCATACATGTCAAGTTTGCACTCCTTTCCCCGATATGTGGACTGCAGTATATAAGTGAAGAGCTGAAATTTGAGACAATATTTTAGGAAAGCGTTTATCAAACCCCGAAACGTTTAATTATATTTTGAAAATGTAAGATAGGGTGTATGATTCCGATGTATTTCGTCTTTTTATATCCGCGGTAACAAAACCACATCGCAAGTTCACAAAATACGTGAAAAATTTTATTGCGAAAATCGAGCAATAAAGACGGAAATTATCCCGAAAGAAAATCGTTATTTGAATATTGCGGGACTAGGCAGACCTTTTCTAACTTAAACAAGGGCCGCCCAACAAAATATATATAATCGATTTAATCCGATATTACACATAAAGTACTAAATTAAACCGAGAAATCGATCAGAAACGGTCAGAACTACTGTGGGGAAAAAGCGCTCCTATCATGACAAACCCATATTAGACGCTTCTCTGAAAATGCGATAATTTCGATCTACGGGAATTCTTACCTATTTTTTCTCACGCTATATTAAATTTTCAGCTGAAGTTGAAAATCTTTAAGAACCAATAGACTAATGAATAATACCGTTGTCCTCAGAGCTCACAACTTTTATGAAAATGAGATACAGCATCTCGGCGCTAGAAAAATCATTAAACAATATGGAATACTTCTTCATACATAATGAAGGCATCAAGTCGCAAGTGAAGACTAAATGGCGTATCAACAGTCCACTACTATTTAAATTAATTTGAATTCAATTGAATTAATATATGAACGATGGATTGATAGAGAGAGAGAGATAGAGAGAGATAAGGAGAGAATTATTGAAGTTCTGATTAGTGTTTCACGAATTCTGATAAATAAATAATCGGTAAAGGAAAAACCTCATGGCGATTATTTTTAGTATATGATTTTAGAATCGCGTGACTTCGGCAACACTAACCCTAATAACTGATATTATAAAGCGTTTGAAAAAGAAGACTTCATAAATACTTCAATTGGAAAACATCGCGGCATATATTAAACAAGTCTAAATAAACTGTGTTTTTAAAATAAGCCAAAATTCACAAAAACAAATGTAGCTACTTTTTCTAATACCATTTCAATCAACGCGATAACGATTCGCAAAATTGTGGAAAAATTCGTTGTATTTATAGTGAAGGTGTTTCATCAAAATCTGCAACACCTAGCCAATCGTTTATAATGTCGACGGGTATGGTGTTAAACCCGAATGAAAAATCAATTTTTACCTGTTCATATAAGGATATCGCATAAATTAACAGCAAAAAATTTAATAAACCGAATTTCCATTTGCGAATCGCTACTGTAATGAAACGAAATTAAAACATTTTCAAAGAGATCGACAATGCGCAATGGAAAGTGAGTCACATACGAATCGTGCATCACGAATTGCTCAAACTTGGGTAGAGAAATGCTTCCAATCGTCGAAAACTAACGCGATTAAAACATTCAATCGGGCCTTTGCTCCCGGATAGGGGGTTTTACTGCATCCACCGTGTAGCCCGAATCTTGCCTCGTCCGATTACTAGTCAATGTTAACCCGACTTCAAAAGAAGTTTTACTTCGCTTGTTTTTCCGACCAGATTCCCCAGAAGTTTTATTTGGATTGTGTAAGGGTTTTACCAAAAAATTATCAAAGGCTATCGATCTCAAATTAGCATATAAGTGATTCAATAAAATTAAATTAAAATAAGAAAAAATTATTTTAATTTCAAAAAAGTTAAAACTTTTTTTTCTTTTACCTTTTATTGATATAATATACACATTAGAACCAATTTTCTACAATCTGCCAATTTTTGGGAATTAAGGCGACCATTGGCCTCTCCTTTGCTGAGTAAGGAGGATGCTTCAATCCGTTATTCTTAATTTTTAGTGTAACGATTGAAAGATTCACGTTTGAGAGACCTTTGTAGACTTTTCAAATAGGTTTCGAAGCACTGATAAATCAATTCCATCCTTTTCGAGCAATCGTGAAAATGGGAGATAACCAACTCGCACTTACGGTTTCAAAACTATATGCTCAGGCAATTCATAGGAATATTGAAAATGCGATATAGGGCAAAACGAACTGTCTTTATCAAACCCTCCGCATGGCTTAGCCAGCAGTGAGGTAAAGTCGCGATTGATTTGAATGCAAGTTTATTGCGACAAGTCCAAGAGCAAACGCTATTATAAGACAGTCATTGTTGTGTGCTATGAGGATTTTCCTTTTTTAAACATTTCAAATTTTATATCTATCTTATGTCTGTCCATAAATATCGTGGAATGTTTTGGCACAAGGCCAAGGAGGTTATAGAAAGTGTATTGAATGGGATCATTTGGATAAGGACTCTCCTTATAACTAAGTCGCTAAAATCGATATATGAAAACTTGACCATTTTTTGGCAAATATCGGTGAAAGATACTATTTTAGTACACTAAATTTATGTGGAAAATCTTGGTGCAATCGGACCATTTCCTGCACCTCCTATAACATTCTTATTAAAAGAAGATCTTTATAGTGTAACGAGATCTAATATTTCATGTTTACTAAGAACAGTAAGACGGACAGTAAATACGGACTAAGTCCGTTCACGTGTCGGGCCAATTTTCATGCAAAGATTATTCTAAAATGTAAGACCTAATATAGCGACAAAGTATAATTTTCAGTGGCTTATGATGAAAATAAGTGAGTAATCGCATTATGCGAACAAGTATGGGTCTTACGTGTTCTCCGCATATTTTCAATCCTACCAATTGTGTCTCACAAGTCCTTAGGCATACTATGGGCCCCTAAACACATTTGCATGCAATGGCTGGACATAGATGATATCTATTTTTTACTATATATTAAGCTTGTGTGAATGTGCGCCCAGTGGGATTTGAGATAGACCCACCTTTTGTTATATCGATCGATTCAGAATTACTTTCTGAAGCGATGCGTCCATCTTGTTTTCTTGTGTTCGACCTACAATTCACAACTTTGAGATATTTTGATGAAGTTTGGTACACTTCCGACTTGTTTTGGCCTAAGTATGTACGATAGGGAAAATGGTCCGGATCGGATAACCGTAGCATGTTTAATAGTGGGCCTTGGTTTCTATTCCTATTTGATTCTCATTCCTTTCCATTCTCCTTTACATCTCTTATTGTCACCCTTCCACTCTAATGAAATACATTCCCTTACTCTTAAAGCATGCGAACAACTTTATAATCAATCAAGTCAATCCACTTCATTTAAAGGTTAAATTGAGTGATTAAAGAAAAGCAAAAAGTCCACTTGCTTATGTACACTTTTACGATTAATAATAGCAATCATATTTTCGTACATGATTAGAATGATTAGAATGAAGATACACCGTACTCACTAAAATATCGTTTATTGTATATTTCCTCGTGTGTAGAGGTGCGCGCGTTAAGCGCATTGTTTAGAGCAGTTGATATACAATAATATAACCACTTATTTAGTTGTTAAACTTGAAGTGCAGTACACTCGGGTAATCATTAACATTAATGCCGTTTCTAGTGTTATTGCAATTATGTACATGTCTTCTTTTTTTTTGTTGTTGCTTTGTTTTGTCGTTAATGTTGTTGTTGTTGTTGTTGTTGTTATTATTATTATTATTATTATTATGTTATGAGCACGCGACCATCGGTTGAAAGATTTTCATACTTGATTTTTTTTTATTATTATTTCTGTTTCTTTCGTTGTTGGTGCTGTTGCTGTTGCTGTTGCAGTTACTGTTGCTGTTGCTGTTGCTGTTGCATACTTTGCGCATTGGCATTTTTCACGGTTGATTAGCGCAATAATAGAGATTTATGACAACATTGAACTTGGATATCATAAAAATAGATTACAGGAAGTTCATTATTGATTAGATTTAAAAAACAAAAAAAAGGTTTATATAGAAAACTCCGTATAGGGTTGACGATTCTAACATAAGCTTAGTATGAAAGTGAACTCTCTTTCCGGTAAATTCAAATCAATTAACATTTTCCGCCATTTCTATTTTTCGGCTCTTTTGACTTTTTTTACTTCTCGCAATCGTCACTTTCAACTCAGTTTTTTTTTTCCCCCTTTCTTTTTCATTATTTGCATTAGTATGAAACACGACGTTTATGCGGTGTGAATAGGTTGACACAGAAAAACTTGCCAGTTGCACTGATGCAAAACACTTTCAGTTTTCATATGATTAGCGGCAAGTCTTACTTGCATGATGGGGCATTATTATTAAAGAATATAAGAGTAAAGAGGGTCATAAGCGCGCAAATCTATGCATGTACATATGTGTGTGTGTGTATTTGCACCAAGTCATCATTCAAATTATGACAACAGAAAAGTGAAAGGATGGGCCTTTTCCTGAATTTCTTTTGCTTTTTGTTTTTCGATAAAACCATTTTTTTTATTTCTTTAATTAAAAAAACAAAACAAGGAAGCCGTTCGAACATAAAGATATTTTGTAATAGTGTTCCAATGAAAAATAAGAAAACGCAAAAAAATTGAAGACATAAGCACGAAAGATTAAATGGTTGCCTCTTAACGATATAGGAAACTCTTAGATAAAGACAACTCCACAAGCGAAATGAAGCTGATTCGAATTTTTCTTTCTCTTTCTCTTTCTCTTTCTCTTTTACTTTTTTTGTTTTGTTTTTTTTGAAATCGACACACTTAACTAGATAACACATTCAAATATCATGGTTAATTTGCTTTTTTTATCTTTTGTTTTTTTTCCTTTGCATTTCTTTTTGGCATTCCACAGAACCCGACAGTATTAACACTTTGCATAGGACTTATCAGTATCTAAAGAGTACCGGACAGGTAAGTTATCACAAATAGAAATATTAAAAACAAAAATTATAATTTGCAAAAAACCGTCAACTCTCATCAGTATGCACTCGTCAGCCATTATAAATGTCATTTCATTCATTGCATCTACACATGAAAATTATTGTCTTTTACGAGTTTTTATTAAGTTTTCAGCTTAAGCAAAAACACATATATGCGGTGATTGATTGATATGCATTTACTTTTTTATTTTTTTGTGAAAAGTAGAAAATGAATTAAGTTTATTACTTTGCAATTGCCTGGATGCGCATGGAAAAATGTGCGATTATTAGCCTTTTTTATTGAAAAAAAAAAAAAAAAAAAAAAAAAAATTTACGTTTACTTAAACGTAAATACATTAAATAGCAAGCAAAGTTACGCTAAAGCATACACATGCACACAATTATATACAATTATGTATACGCTTGCCAAAGACAAGAAGTCGTTTTCCTTTCTGATACGCATTGAAAATATAAGTCATTCCATTAACTCATTTCATACGCCCGCCCGTCATTCGACAAACTTTCGCTGAAAGGAACTTTGTTTCTGAACTAAAATTTCAACCATGTGAAGGGTATATTAAAACAAATTATCCACGTGATACTTTAGAATTCTTGAAACGCGTAATTTGCTTTTACTAGTTAATGTTAAGAGGGAAAAGACAAGCAGTCTCTCCGCATTCACAGTTCTTCAAATGCGCTTTTCAAAATCTTAAGTGCATATTTTGGTATTCCAATCATTTGGCATTTCAATCTACTCACTTTGCCAGGACCATCAACGTTTTCTTCACTAAGCATTGTTCTTCATTCCTCCTTTAGTCTTTTTTCATCTCTCTCTTTCCCTTTCTCTTCTCTTTTCACTAACATTCTTCCTTTCTCTCTCTCCCCATCCCTTTCTCACCATCACCATATATATAATCGAAAATGAAATCTGACGAAATAATTTTTAGATTATGAAAAAAGTTTGAACATTCATATGAAGCGTACGGAGACAAGCCCTTAGGAATTCATTTGTTTATATTTAAATTATAAACGTATTACGTACGGCTCAAAAACTAAATTAAATTTATTTAAAAGTACAGCAATTTCTAAAGCTTGCAATAACTATGATCGCACATCTCTGGTCAATTCTCTACACTAATATCAGAACTCTATCACGGCTATTCTCCTTTCCATTCTGCTGCTCGAGGACTAATCGACAAAAATGCATAAATCAATGCAAAATTTCATACTTAGATATATACAAGCAGTCTGACGGATCCCCGAAGCATCCCCGCAAATATTACAAGTGAAATGGCGAACTCAATACATGAATGATAGCTTTTAACGAAATACTAAACTTCACGTTGCAATACCACGAGCGAGGATACACAATTCACAGGACAAATAAACAAAATTTCTTTAATTAGTATATGGCAGCTTGTTAAATATTTGACTCTGGTGGACATTCCATGTTTTTACAATCTTTCCTCCCATGTTGTATCGCTCGATTGTTACTTTGCTTTTCCACTTGGTCTTATCACATCCCACTTTTACATGCAAGGCGAGTGTTCGCTATAAAGAATATGTACGAGCGAGTCTCCAATCAAATGCAAATCGGAATTCTGTGTGCGTTCAGGGAAATATTTTTTGTGTAGCCACATCAACAACACAACAACACTGCATAAGTGAGAGAACAATAACACCTTAACGACAGTTATTATTATTATTATAATTAATTCAGCCAGAGAAAGAAATTCTAAGACTAAAATCTTAAAGCACTAGCATCTAGAGCTATCGGCTTTATTGAAAATTCTACTACATTTGAGATTTGAAACCGCGACCATTGAATTGTTAGTCGAAATCCTTTCGCTACTCGGCCACTCATGCAGGAAATAATTCTTTAATTGTTTCTATTGTTTTTATTCGTTTACCAATTAAAAGAGTGCGGGTTAGAGGACCTTTCCGCTTTTGCTCGGAGACACTCGACCAGACGTCGTGAACTGCTTACAGAGCCGTAAGGTACGAGAATATGACCACCACCCTCGACTCTCTTAAACGTTGGCTTTCTTAACGGCCTAACTCAACTGGTTGATTGCTCGTTTTCTAATCGCACTGCCGCTGTGGCCTTTTTCGCCATTCCAAACGCTCCCGCATTCAAATCGAACGTATACAAACTGCACTCGCTCTTTGTACTCTGCTGTATCTATAATCCTTCCAAATCACCATCGTGTACTCTACTTGTATAAAAATAAAAACAACGAAGCACTTCCGGAATATAAGCCGAACGAATCGTAAGAAATCATGCAAAGACACCGAAGCTCTATAGAAGCCAAGAATAAGAAAATACTATTAGTAAAGACAGGAAAGAACATTATAGTTGACCACGACCGAGCGACTACTTCGCTTAATACAGTTAATCAGACCGCCTCATATTTTTATTTTCTACACCACTCACGTTGCAGGGTATATTAGGTTTGTGCGAATATAAATAACACGCAGAAGAAGGGGTTAAGATAGACCCACCAATTGTTATACCAATCGATTCAAAAAATGATCCAAGTCTATCTGTGTGTCTGTCTGTCTGATCTCTGTCCATGTATTATCGTGTTCAATCGACAGATCGAAATTTTTAAGATATTTTCGTCAAATTCGATACATTGACGATCATTTTTTCGACCACTCCCCATATAACGCCATGTTTTGAAAAGTTGTTATGCGGAAAAAAAATTGCAATTTTTAAAATTTCTCAACAAAACTCGCTCTGTAATAGTATTTGGACATTCTAAATTGATATGAAAAAGTTCCTTCTTCTGGCGCAATTTTTTTAGACCGTCTTTCATATAACCGTTCCTAAGAAAACTGAATCTGTGTGCAGTAAAATGGTATAACTTTTAAGATATCATAGTGAAAATTAGTTCATAATAGTAAGTCAACAAAGAAATCAACCTCACCAAATTCGGACTAGGTAAATACTTTTTTTTGACATGACCGCATATTGAAGGCTTTCATGAAAAGTTGTCTTTGCATGAAAACAATGCGTAACTTTTAGTGTATTATTACCAAAAAGAGTGAATAATTGTTTTAGGCGAAGTAATATAGGATATCTAATAGTCGGCGTTGCCCGATTATAACGTCCCTTCTTGTTTCATATAACGACTTCTCAAAATAAGGCGTTCTATGGAAAGCGGTCGGAAAAGTGATCCCGCCCGAATCATTTTCAATAGCGTTTCGTGGACTAAAACACGTCGGCGTACAAAATTTGCAAGATTTGCGATTTGTAGACTGAGGCAAAAACACGTGGGCACACGTCACAAATAAAGACGAACTTAATATACTCTGTACCACATGTTGTGTAGGGTAGAAAAAAATTGACCTTTTGCTATAAAGTTTTACGAAAATTCAACTTTCCTTTTAACTGTGACGTTATCTGCTTCAATGCAATAAAGTTGAACAGAAACAACTATTCCGTAATAAGCCGGCACTCCTGCGAAATTTGAATTCTAAAGATCTTTGAAAAATGCCGTTCATTTTTTGTTGAATAGACAAAAAAGTGGCAACGCTAGTAACTAATGTTCTTGTAACTGCTTTCGCTAGGTTACAGTTTTTAAATTATTTTCGATAATGTTACTCTATTGCTTTAACCTCCATAATTGTTTCCTAATTTCTTTCTGTGATTTCAAGCGGATTGCTTTCGTGTTTATAAGACTGTCAACAAATTTTCTTTTACTTATTATTTAGCTCGTTAATCTAAGCCCGAATGTCTTAAGCAATAGTAAAAATTCAGAGATGGATTTGCTATCCCATAAAGTGTCCCATAACCGTGTCCCATAGAGTTCAGCGGCAGAGTTCAGCTTATCAATCTACTAATACTGTAGGCCAAAATTCATGACTTTAACATTGAGGTAGATCCTTAACCGAATGGCGTAGTACCCATATTAAGTCAACAGCAACAACACGATTTTATTAAGAATGTCGGTACGTTCGTAAAAAAAATACTGTAGTTGTAAGTCATGTGAATTACTTAAATTTCTTTTAACGAATTCCAACCGATTTATATAAATATGGTAAGAGACCCAATAGAACGAATAGTCAGTTGGTAGCATTATATAAGAGCTCCATGAGTCTTTGCACCGAAACGCCATAGAAACAATCGTGACATGCCACATCCAAAATGGGTTAATACAGACCAATGCGTCTTAAGTGGTGAAAATGTTCGCACTTTTAGCAAAGGATCATTGTTAGAACACAACGGCGATCATAGACGCCAAACATTATTCTTTTGCGGTCACAGTAAACACAAGAGCCTGTAAATAATACTTGGAGCAATTTCTGGGTTAAAATTTGAAAATCATTTAAATTCCACTTTTTCCGCTCAGACTTTTCAACGGTACATTACCTTTGCAATCAGCTAAACGTAATGTGGAGAGAGATTACGCCGTCGTAGGTACCTGCGAGGATACCAATATTACTCCAACAGTTTTGGAAAACTATATACCGCGCTATTTTCAGGGTGCATTGAATATTTATTACAGTAAGCTAAGGAAATTTATATCATTCTGAATTAACTGACGTTCATTTCACCTTAACATTTCTCTTTTCAGTGGGTCTTGACAAACATGTACAGAATAGTAATCCCTTGAAACGTTAAAAGAAATCAAGAACATGGTGACGTAAAATTTTAGCAGAGAAACTGAATTTTATCAATTTTTCCGCCAAGCTTTGCTTGAACAATTCTCAGCTTTAAAATTAAATGATTAACGGAAATTGAATTTGAAAGGAGAGAAAATATTGCAAGCGAATTTTTTTAAAATCTCCACAAGAATGTCTAAATAAAATTGTTCATAATAAGAAAAATAAGAAAAAATCGATTTTCATCACAGAAAGTTTCCAATACTTGCGCAATCAATTTAAAACTTTAACTAAAGCAATTCAGTTTAACGGAAAGACAAGGAACGCAAATATATTAGAATCAGACTTAGAAAATGAGAGAGAATTAGAGTAACACTATTAAAGCAAAAATATATGAGAAAAAGTTCTCTTATATCATCCATTTTACCATCACCGACGTTGAGGGATGTATTCATTTTGTCAAAATGTGTGGAACGGCCAGAAGGAAGCTGCAGAGACCCCTCAACGTATATATATTCTTGATCGCTATCATATTGTGAATCGATTTGACCATATTCGTCTGTCCGTTTATGTAATGTCTGTTGTAAACTTTCTCGTTACCGCAAAAATGAAATTATCGGCATCAAACTTGAGGAAAACATTGGAAGCTCTTGCGCGCATCAGTTCACAGTACACTTAGCGGGTCAAATTTGAACCACATAGGCCTATTGTTTGGACCCCACTCCCTATAAGATTTCCCATTAATGGTAAACTCTTCAGAAAAAGGTTTAATTTTTAACAGTTTGTGATGGAAATTGGTCCATAGTAGAAATTTCGCAAAAAAATTAACAGTAAAGAATTTGAGTCACGGGGTTTTGGGTTTTTATTTTAACAAAGCAAGCTCTTATATGGAGGCTAATTTCTAGTTTTTTATTATGGAAACTGAAAAATGATAAAATTAAAAGTAAGTTAAGTTTGTTAAATTTGGATCGTGTCATGTGATGTTCGGATCATCTTCCAAAAATGATATGCATTTTTTTTAATTATTCCCAAAACGAGTGGAGGCAAAATGGTGTAGGGCATCTACTAGTCACCCTTGCCCGACTATAATGTCCTCACTTGCTCTAACACTACTTAATAGTATTACAATGTGTCTTAGAATGAAACGATAAAGACGCAGTGCTTCGTTATTGTCACTGGCAACTTAACTAACGGTGTGTCCATGAAAGTGACGCTATCGATATCATTGATGAAATTTTTATACATATTTGAATATATCCCCAGATCGGAATAATACTAAATTTTTGATATTGTGTAGTCGAGCAATTTGGACTATGAAATGCGCTGCACTACTTCGCTTAATGTAATTCTTCATTTATTTTCGTGATAAAACAGCAAAAATTACACTTATTTTCCAAGTAAGCACAAATTTTCTTTCTTTCCTCTTTATGTGGAAGAGGACCCACAACGCTGACTGAGATGGTCTAAATTTAGCAAAAAGTGAGCTTCTTGTCAAGGACCTTATTAGTTTTCACCTAATTAACCCATATACTACTAAAAATTATAGCGATCGAGAAATAGACCTAAATAGTCCAAATTTGGCGCAATTCCCTTCTTTACGTTTGTCCGTGTGAGTAGCCAAGCTGATAAGAATCGTGACTACCAAGTCAGTGATCGCGGGTTCAAATGTCAGTGCGGTAGAGTTTTCTTTCCTTGTAACTATAGAGAGCTCTCAGTCGACAAAGGCATAAGACTTATTGATTAGGCTCATACCCACTAGACTGCGGCCACCACATGCCTATTGCTTTTTCTCCTCCCCTTTCGTCACGTTTTTCTGATCGTCACCACGTTACGCGAATAAGGGACATCACCTGAGTACCTGAGCGACTGCTCATAGAAAAATAAAGCAATATATATTGTTACAAATTTCCGCTTTTCTATGATACGGTCCATATCACTAGATCGCGGATATTATTTTCAAGAGAAATGCACTTCAAGTTCTTTTAACTCCAAGTTTCTTTATTTACAATCTATTCTTTAAGGCTGGGATTATTTACATTTTACTTTGGCAATACTCTCGACTTCGCAATTTTAGTATTCTTTTTCGACTCAAATGTTCTCGTACGACTAAACCTGTCTTCCGCAAGTAGTCTACTTATATACATTTTTACAAGCATGTTACTATTACCTAACTTCATGGCTTCATTTTTAATCCGTTAACCTGCTTTTCTGCTAATCGTTTTCCTCGGCCGGCAGCTGCATGACGCGCCGTGAATATCCGCTAGGGAATTTATTACTTGGGAAAAATCAATTAGTTAGCATTAACTGGATTTGGCATTTTCGTAACAATACCATTTATATATAAGGGATCAATTATCATCATAAAATATTAAAAAGTAGACATTTTCCTTATATACGCTTATCTTACATACTACATACTTTACTCTTATTTTTCGTATGAATGTTTATATAGGGGAGGGCTCAAAATCGCAAATCATTTGATCGAAATTCTTTACATAAATTTAATACGGCGACATACTATTACTCAAGGATTTTTCTCGAAAATTTCGATAATTAAAAAAAATTTTCCGTATAATGACTGTCTCTAAATAAGACGTTAGATCTGGAGTACTTATAAGAATGGTCTCGTTAAAGTCGTTCTCATTAGCGCTCTTCCCTAGCCCAAAACATGCTACTGCACCATATTTCATCAAAATATCTCAACACAAAAATACATGGACTGTCATCAGACGGACAGACAAGCTTGGCAAGCAATGATTCTGAATCGATCGGTATAATAAAGGATGAGTCTATCTTATGGCCTTCTGAGTGTAATGTACACCCGCACTCAAACTCAATAACCATAAATGGTATAAGTTATAGAAATGCAACAAATTCAACATAATGATGAAATGCAAATATTAAAACTACATTCGAAAAGTGAAAATAACGAACACACAATTAGTTTTCATCAAAAATTACAGCTAATCTATTTTTTTCTTTTCAAAATTGGTTGAAACCGTATTGCAAAAATCGAAAATGTGAGATCGTGTTGTATGGAAATCATGTCTAACAAGTACCGTGTTATATGAGGGATTCCTGCATATAGATTCGAACAAAAGGGGCAAATAGCAAGACGCCTTTTTATTCGATTATACTGATTAAGTTTGCAGCTAGAAGCTCTTGCTCAATAATATCAGCAAGAATGGCACGAACAGACCTAATCTTGAATCCGTTCGAAGAATGCGAATCATTAAACACTTGACCCGTTTTCTCCAATGTTTTTACTCGAAGGGTCGCAAAACTGATTTATTTTGTATTTAAGCAAACTCTCTGTCCGACCGTTGTAGCACTTTAAGTTTCTTTCAATACACTTAAAGAGCATTGCTTAAGTACTTTCAACTCACTTATTGACCGGTTGCGTTCAAATTTTACAACGAAATTTAACGCAGTCCGGCCAACATATGACCGATTACTCTTACATGTTGCTTTCTAAATAACAAATTTGTACTTTTCGCACAACGCGTCCGACTAGCACTGAATGTTGGGAGATGTATTAAAAACTCAGAAAATGGGACAACCGAGACTCCATATTGGATAAATATATTTGATTTCACCATGCCCGTCTCCCCGTCATTTACTGTTTGAAGCTGTGGAAGTAAACAAATGGAGAGCTAAAAATGAACTCTGACACAAGTAAAACTCTTCGTTTAGAAGAATTTGATTTCAAATTTTCTATGATCACCTAAAAAGTCTGCGCACAGGCTATTCTGAATGATTAGTTGATAAGCCGGTTACTAACAAAAAAGTCTGCAATTTTTATATATTCGCTTGGGATGGTTGATTGGTGCTCAGAACCCGCCTTGAAGCTCGTATGTACATAATTGTCGAACTTCTTTAATACGGCTTCCTGCAACGTACTTTTTTCCCCATCAGATTAGAAATTTAGTTACTTACCTTCTTTACTACTTATCTTAATATGATGCGTGATTCAGTGGAAAGGTCGTAAAAGTCGTCAGTTGGTTTTATTATGCTCGAAATGGATATAAAAATGCCATCGAACGCGATAAAGATCGTAATAACGCATTACTGCCGGTTAGTTGGTATAACAAAGATTTTAATCTTTGTCCACGAAGCGACGATAGACAAAGTGCCAGTCAGGGATTACACGGGTAAATTTAAACGACGATCATTTTTCTTTTTTCGTCATCATGAGGATTGTTTGTAGGCACGTTTACAGGAAGTATGCTCCAGCCAATCCATTTAAACTCGTATACTATTGGGTTAGGTTAAGGAGAGAAAGCGCACTTGACAGCCAATAAAGTTTGGAAACGAAGTATTGCAGAAAAGATTGGATAAAAATATTGACTATTAATTATAGATCAAAAACTTTAATTGTTAAAATTTAAAAGCCCTGCTCTATAAATTAAAAATGATAGATTATTTAAATTGGATTTTGTTAACTTGAGATGTGTCCAATGGTAGATCCGTTACGATAATCCTAAAGGTAAAATTTTACCGCTTAGTAATAGATTACCATATACAACATCAACAGCGAAACCGCTCTATTTTGGCTAAGGTTAAATGAATGGTATAACATATTAGGTGTTGGCAAAGATTTTGACCAGCAACTTCTACAGGTATGAATGATAAAGAAATGGGAAATACCAGGGTACATAACGCTCAAATTCGATGGTTTTGACCTTCTTCTGCCTAAAATAACAGTTTTCCATCTAACATTATTGATTTATTCGGCGTACGTCGACGCTAATCATGGACCGCTCAAAACTCTTCTTCTGCAAATTCATTACTTTTGTTGTTTATTTGAAGAAATCTGCTACCGAAGCCCGCCAAACACGTTCAGAGGCTTACTACCACTACTCCATCACATCCCAACTGCCGGTTTAGATTTCAATGGTTTAAAAGTGGCGACACGAAGTGACTGAAAATGACTTTTTTTGGCCACTTCTTGCCAAAGCTCTCCAGGATACACTGTTGCAGTTCGAATGGGAAGTTTTGCCCTACCCAACGTACTCATCACGCATGCCGCTTTCTGATTACCATTTGTTTAGATCGGTGCAGCATGGCTAAGCTGGCACGCGGGTCTGCAAAGTTGAAGAAATGAGAAAATGGGTTGGGTGGTGGATCGTTGCCAAACCAATATAAGTTCTTTCGACGCGATTTCGTCATGTTGCCAGGAATATGGTAAAATGTTGTAGAAAATGATGGAAAGTATTTGGGCTAAAATACATTTTGCCAATTTTTCTCAATAAATGTCTTTATCAAGTGAAAAAATTAGTAACATTTTTGCAAACGCATAATGTTACGGGTTCCTCGATTATAGTAGTGTAATGAATAGCGAGTAGTGTAATCAATATTGAGTATAAAGAATATTTTTACAACTGGAGTCAGAACGAAAAACAAGCCGTTTGTAATGCGTAATGCATAAAATTACGACAAAAGGATTCTCCAGAGCGACAATGGTCGACTGAATGCTGTCAACCACACGAGAAGGTCCCGTCCCAATTGCATTCATTGTTCTTCAAATATTAAATGCAATAAGAAATAACTCCAGAACGGCTGCTTTTATTAGAATAGCAAACCTTTTATTCGTATATTTATTATCAGAAAACTAAAAAAAACTTGAGATTAGCGATACGAAATATTTTTTGGAAAAACAAAGCCGTAAGAACTTTGCAAACCAAAACAAAACAGAAAGAATGGAAATTTATACAAGTGCCCAATATCTTGGGCCTGTAAAATTGTCATATAAATCTATTTTCCATGGAACGCTAACTAAAAATGAATCTATTCGCGATTTCCTTGTACAACCTCTTCGCAGCATAAATAGAACCAAATAAACACAGGTTAAAACATTATAGTCTGGTACGGAGAACCATTACATACATTGCATAATGTCGTGACGACCATTTTCCAAAATACGAGGATAGACAAGATGCGATCCAATCCATTTCCACTAGGGCTTCTTCCGGAGCCAAAATATTTCAAACTACAACATTGCATCAAAAAATATTTTGAAATTGCGACCTATAAGCTGAATAGAGCACTCTTGTACGGACAATAGACGGACAGAAAAGTTGAAATCGATTAAGAAAATTATTCCGAATGAATACGATAAAGTATGGGGCTATAAATAAATACATAAAACGTGTGCCTTTGAAATTCACATGTGAGCGTGTCCAATACAATGCAAAAATGTATAGGTCTTCCGGTGGCGGAGAAAAAAAGTAAAATGAAAAAATGTTAGGAACTGCAATAAGATGTATAATTTTAAGGGCTTTCAACTCACCGGCTGCTGCACAAATCGCCAAAGGGCATGTAGAACGTGGTTATGGGAAGATACCAAAATAACTTTAGCAGTCTTTAAAAATTACATACCACGTTTCTTTCGCGCTGCCAAAGTGATTTATGAAAGTAAGTTTCAACTTTATGACACAGTAAAGATTAAAAGTAATATTTGATGTCGTCTTTCAAAATTTTTATTACACAGTACATGAAGAGCATATATCAAATCGTAATAGACATAAACATAAGCCCCGAACTGATGATGATGTTAAGGCCATAATACGTCGTAACTTTACCTATGAATATGAATTTTATTACTTTTGTAAGCAACGTTTGTATAAACAATATCTAGCAATAAACTTGATAAAATTACAAGCAAAAAAAAGCACTTTTATTTAAAATTAAGTAAATTTTTAACATAAATTATTTTCAAAAGACAAAAAATAAACAGTTCAGGTTTTTAAATGACAAACCAAAAACATCTTTCTTTTCATAAAAAAAAAAAAACAAATAAATAAAAAAAAAGTAGATAAGCGCATGTTTCACATCTACCTACAGTCATTAACCGACATGTTACTAAAAGAGAAACAAAAAAATTAAACTTTCCTCCTTCGAAGATAGTCTGCATTATATCGTTTAGTAGTAGCATTTTTTTATTAAGCAAACCCGCTACAGCAGTAAGTAACACATAACTACAAACATTACTTTCCTAATTGTTTGCTCCGCTTATACTAAAACAATTTTTGAAAACATTACGATGCAAAAAGGAAACGCAGATTATACTAGAAACACTTGAAAACAAGCAAGTATTCAGAATATTCAAATTCATTCATATTCATCTCGCGGACCTATGCGTTCAACTTATCCACGATAATTGCGTCGCTAACTGACATTATCTCTATTGTTAGGCTTATTATATTCTTTGTAAAATGCCCAATAATAAATGATAAAAGTAATCGGGATTAACCGAGATAATCTTATTCTCATAAAAAACCCAAAAAAAAAAAAAAAGGAATCTTACGTAGAATTTACGATTAATATCGCCTACAGGTTTACGCATAAAGCTCATATATCTTCTTTCGCTTAAAGAAAGTGAAAAATATATATTTAATAGAAAGTTCAACAGATAGTTTGTATATATTACGTATGTATGTGCGTGCATGCTATATAATTATTGTCACAACGAACAGTTACAAATAAATCGATAAAGAAAATGGCAGAAATGCAGCTTTTTTCTAGCATAAGAAAATCGCACGACATAAATTCAATGAAATGCTGATCTCTTGACCAAAGCAATGAAAACCGAAATTAAAGTTTGTTATATGTTTTTCAATTTTATTTTATTCTCAATTTTTTTTATAGTAACATATGTTAATCGCTATCAAAAGTGTTTAAACTTTTCTGAAAATAGTAACAACAACATTAAGGCGATACCATAAAATGGTGCAAACAATAATGTTAATAATTTATCGATAATAAATCTTGACATTTGCGAACAAGTTTCTATTGTTTAATAATTACAAGTGATGATGGTGACTTTCTTTCCACACTTGTGCATTTTTCAACAATTAATTGGTAATTATTCAATTTTCAAATGTTTTTGAAGGATTCACAAAAACATTCATGCTTAACTTGTAAGACGGTTAATAAAACGCACGCATCGTTGAGCACAAAATAATTAATAATTACCTAACGGGCGAAAAGAAAAAACAATTATATAATAAAAGAGAGAGCCCAAGAATTTTTAAAAATTAAGAGCGCAAATAGAGAGGAAATTTAAAAATATTTATGTATTCGATAAAATCGTTAAATCAGATTGAAAAAAGTAACATACATATCAATCGACCGACATTAACTATCGCATTGAAATACGTAGACACTGAGCTTATTTGAAAATTTCCTGTTTCTATTTCTCTTCTGTATTCAATCTATTCAGATGCAATCATTAAATGTCTATGACTTGAATAACACCCGCAAAGCTAAAATGGAATTAGTATTTTTCAACCGAGTGCCCAAAGTTGGTAGTCAAACATTTATGGAACTCTTGCGTCGTTTATCCGAACGTAACAATTTTCAATTCAACCGCGATGCGGTACAAAAAGTTGAGACCATACGTTTGGCTGAAGATCAACAACAGGAAATGGCCGAAGTTATTAGCGATTTACCAGTACCTTCAGTGTTCATTAAACACGTCTGTTATACAAATTTCAGTAAATTCAATTTACCTACACCCATCTATATAAACGTAGTACGTGATCCCGTGGAACGTGTAATTAGTTGGTTTTATTATGTAAGAGCGCCATGGTATTTTGTCGAACGCAAGGCTGCTTTTCCAGATCTACCGCTTCCGCATCCTGGCTGGTTAAAAAAGGATTTCGAGACTTGCGTTCTTTCCGGAGATCAAGAATGTACTTATACGCAAGGTGTTAGTGTGGAGGGTATTGGAGATCACCGGCGCCAAAGTTTATTTTTTTGTGGTCACGCTTATGAGTGCACGTAAGCGCTAATATTAGAAAAACATATTAATCTCTTAAAAAAAATGTTTCTTTTGTCAATTTTTTAGGCCTTTTAATACGGTGGGTGCATTAGAAAGGGCCAAGCGTGCCGTAGAGAGTCAATATGCAGTAGTAGGAGTTTTAGAAGATCTGAATACTACCTTAGCAGTCTTCGAAAAGTATATACCGCGTTTCTTTCAGGGCGTACGAGAAATCTATGACAGTAAGGTTTCTCAATATAATAAAGGCATATAAAGCATTTGTATCATTATTTTTTCTTTTGTTTTTTTTTTTTAGCAAGCGCCGAATATCTAACAAAAATTAATAAAAACAATTTTAAACCACCTGTTAGTGAAAAGGTGAAAGACATTGTACGACGTAATTTTACCAACGAAATTGAATTCTACCAGTTTTGTCGACAACGTTTACATAAACAATATTTGGCGGTTCATTTGACACAAAAACATCTACCTTAATTTTCTAAAAGAGATACGAAAGAAAAAAAATGCATCGCTTTTTCGAAAGCAAAATATATTAAATATGTAATTTGTAATATATGTATGTAATTAGTTATAATTTAGGGTTAGGCCTTATTTCGTTGTTTTATTTAATTTACTAGACTTTTATTTTATAGGGGTCCGCACATAACTGTACATTAAATAATTGTCTAGACATTCGCGTCCTTTTTTTTGATTTTGACAACATAAATAATTGTCCACTAAAATTTGAATACAACTTAAATCAAGTAAAATAAGACAAGCTTCGCAGAAGATGTTTTTACTTGCTCCGAGTTACGCTCACTCTACGCCTTTAAGCCTTCTTAAGCTGTTACGTCTAACTATTCCTCAACCCCAATATGAACCAGAAAATTACCAACATCTTCGAAGTCTGTACAAATATCTTTTCACGTTCAACACAAATTCTTTATCCGTCCAAGTGACGAAATAGAAGCTATTGCAAACAACAACATGTGCCTGTCATGTTTTACTTTATGTTTTTTTTTTTTATTTTACTGTTATGTCGCCACTGCTACTCACATTCCAAAAGTCGTTGTATAAGCGGCGTATACTAGAGCGACGAACACGACCGTTAACAAAAAAATCGTAATATACTTTCTAATTGTGTACTTCACCTTTACAAGATAGCAATCTTTTACAATTGCGTCTACCTGAACAAAATAGAGCGCCTGTCTAAGGAGAAGCTATTTACTAGTTTTGAAATTTTGTAGTCACAAAAAAAAGAGAAAAAAAGGGAGAGAAAAAGGAGTTGCGGGATTTTAAGATTCAGGCTAAGCCGAATCTAATTTTCTTATTATTAGTTGTTTATTTGCTCTTTATACTTGTAAAAAAAAAATTGCACATATTCAGTATTTTTATGAAAAAATTTATTTATGAGCTTTAGATTTGTTGGAGCTTAAAAAAAAGAGACTTTAAACTGTTATTAATGAAAATTAAGAAAAAAAAAGTTAATATTTTATACTAACAATGATCTCCTATTGTTACGTATATCTTTCTTTTTTTTTTTTTGCTTTTGTTAAATGAGTTATTATTATTTAATATTTAACAGCCGATGTTTACGCGCTTTTACTATTACAAAATTTATAAAATTCACTATATTAAGTAAGAATAGTAAAATGAATAAATAAAACAAGCAAATATAATATGTATACATAAGTGTCAGCAGTTTTATACATATAAATATATTGTAACTACAAAACACACATCACAGCAGAACACGTCGACCAATCGCATAAAGACATGAATATAAAAATGTGACCCTCTTAATAATTTTGTGCTGGCTCAAGTAACGTAGAAATCGCACTTCTTACTTCTTTGTGGCGTTGTCTTATCACAAGTTAAATTTTGTTTAAAAATGATTAAGAAAATATTCATGTCTTTTTCTCACATATTCTCATATATTCTGTGTAATATATAACGTTATCCCTAGAAGAGATTTTTTTTAATTTCAAATTCCTTTTTAAAAAATGCACTGAATACCTTTCCGAGCAAATAAAATTAATCCATTTTCTTAAGGGATAGGTTTCATCAATTGTCGTATCAATTGTCCCGCGACTGGAAGATATTGAAAAAATTAATAAAAAAAAAGCTTCAGGAACCAATGAATACAATTTTTGTGCCCACCAACGAAGTCGGAGCATGTATTAAAAAATCCTTGTACTTAACTATTTCATCATCATTCAGTCATTGTAATCTGATTGATGTCAATTGATACGTTTGTTACCTACTTTTGGAATTTCTTCTTTTATAAAGAGAGTATGAAATTTGTAAAACGAAGTCTAAAAATAACGCTCGTTTCCCCTTAAAAAGACATTGAAAACTGACACAAAATTTTCAATCGTTTATATCTAGGTTTACTGGAACCCTTAAAACTATTGCGAAAATTCGGCGATTATATCTGCGTAGGATGGCGGACATAAAGGACTCGCCTTAAAACGAATAACAAACTTTGTGCTTCTTTCACTTACTTTGGATATAAGCATATTTTATCTTTAGAAAAATACTCTAAAACCCGTTCTGTACGAATGTATCGGCAATCACGGTATGAATCGATTAAGCTGCGGCAAATGGATTGGAATTCTCTCCAAGATACCTCTTTGAAAGTGGTAGATTCATCTAAAAATTCGGTTAAATCATCATCTTTGATGGCTGCGATTACTTCCGCATCAATAAACTTTAAAAAATTCTTTATCTCATAAAATTTTTTCAAATCATTAGAGGTGTAATTCCGTCTAATAATTTTTCTTAATATAGCATTGCGCATAATATTATATGTTTGGCTGTAATAATCCTTGTAAAAAGTCCAACGTGCCGTAAATAGTTTAATAATTTTATGTATATCAGAGCATGAGTATTCGATATGGGCTCCATCTTCGCTAGCACGAGAATTTAAAAATACTTCATCAAAATCTATAAGGGATGCTTTGCCAAAGAGATGTCCATCACGTTTCAGATAATCCCATTTATCGACATCGATTTGGCAAAACTTATTGCTAACAATCTGGAAATTTTTAATAGAGAATAGTGATCTTTTGGCAAAAAGTATATAAACGTAAACTTACCTCAAATATGAAGCGATATTCATTGGGCAGCGAATGTTTAAAATCTTTACGGCGACCAGTTATTAACGATTTAATTAAATCAATGCCGCGATTATTATTTTCACGTAGATGGGCGAAAATTTGTGGACATTCGGCAAATATCTTGTCAATCAGTTTCCCGCTCATTGTTTCGTGGTCATAATCAGTATCAACGTGTTCCCAGCTATGCGAAAATGCTCCATGACCAATATCGTGGAGGAGAGCAGCTAACTAAAAATACAGATTTAATGAAATCTTTCTCTAATTCCATTTTTTTAAATATTACACATACTAAGACCGCATCTTTATAAATAGAAGAAATTTTGCCTTCCGGCTGCATGGCCTTGATCCATATTGTGTTTTTTTCAATGGCTTCCAGCATTAAGAGAGCTGTGTGGTAAGTGCTACAAAATTCGAAAAAAGAAAACGTTATTAAAGTATTTTTTAAAAAGAGAGTAAGCCAGTGTTCAGCCTAACCCAATCGAATGATTGTAGCGATTATGTTCAATTATCCTATCATTCGTTTTGTAACCGAGTTTCATAAAACCCAGTTGACGTATTGACTTTAGACGTTCAAAGATCGGAGTTTCGACAATCGCCTTTACATCCATCGGTAAAACTATTACACCATATATCTCATCTAATATTTCCATAGCCTAAACTTAATTTTTAAATATTATATTCTCACTAAAAAACAAATCTTCTAATTTTTATTTTTGGATGTTGAGTTAAGATAGACTAGGCCAATAAGAAAATCTTCTGATATTAGTCGATCTAGTTTTTATCTTAATCCACACTTCCCCCTTAAGAAAAAATTATTCCTTTGGCACATGCTTGGTGTCAAATTTAATATTGTATTTTTAAGACAGTTATTTCAAAGCCAAACTGTTCATAACCTATTTATGCCATAAAAGTCATATACATTCGAGAACCTTTTACAACTTTGCTTTTTTAGTACAATAGTCAATGTTGAAACTGTTAATGAAGATTCGCAAATTTCGAATACAAAAATATTTAATCAAAATATATGAAAGTAGTTGAGGAGTTAATTCATAAATTTGCTTGAATTTGGAATTTCTTCACTAAGCACATGCACAAAATTCTATTCTCCCATCAACATAATGCAAAAGTTAACAAACTACGTATTCTCTTATCTTATCGGAGATATTTTTTGACATATAAAAATGAAAATATCTTTGCAATACCACTCGTATAAATAATCAAACGGAAAAAGATTTTTAACCCTTCTTGCTATTAGTTAGATATAATGACTGCATATGTAACAAGTACACAAAAGTCAGCTGTTATGATAAATAGTTTAACGTTATAACATTTGCTTCTGATCAACCATATAAGCGAAAAGATAAGCCAGAAAGAGTAGGGCAAGTGAAACACAAAACTTTGAAACAAAAATTGGAAATATTGCCAACCCTGTTGATTTAAATAATAAAAGTGGTACAAATGGAAATGAAACATTATAAAACGTAAGTGAAGAATTTTTTAGAAATTGCAAAAATAATAACATTTCTGGTACAACAACAGAAACTCTATGCAACGTCTAAGTAACCATGGTCCCTCGTCAGATATTGATAGTCTCCAGACACCAAAAATTTCAAGTGGATCACCGAAGGTAGAATATAGGTTTCCCTTAAAATGTATTCAAAAGCCGCCTTTGACTCTCGAAACTGCTGGACAAATCTACTTGCGATGCATATTTTTATACACTTTGTCCATAAATATACAAAACCATTTACTGACAAATTTTTCAATGCCGTAAGAGGATTTGAAGCGTCCAGCAGAGGGTCTGTACGTCTTACAAGATTGCTTTTCCGCCAATTCCGATCTTTCTCTATTGCCATAAAATAATATGAGCAATATATCACTATATATACATTACTATATATATATATATATATATATATATTATATATTATTTAATAGTAACTTTTTAATTTTTTATATTATTATAACAACTTTTAATAAGATTTCACTTAGGTTTTTTTTAGTTTGTTTAGCGATAAGACCAACAGAGTGATGAGTTTTTATTATGTATAGATCCGTTGGACTTTATCAATGATAACGATAGATAGTATATGATGTTGTATGAAAATATTGATGATGCAGAATTGATTACAAGCTTTGGCGAATTAAGAATATTAATTAGATAATCAGAGTAAAAACAAGAAAAAAATGAATTAGTTTAGTTAGTTGCAGCTGTTTTCTTTTATGAATGCAAGTATAAACAACCAATCCTAAATCTGAAAAACCAAACTGAATTATATAGCTTACGTCTGATTTGATAGCTATTAGGCAGCATTTTTCGCACTTAGAGTGAATACATATTGTAAAAAAACTCGAAACTCGAAAATGAAATCTATTAACGCCGTACGTGATTAGTGCCAATATTTCAAATACAGATAGAAAAATAATATATGAATAGTTCGTAACAACGATAGCACTAAAATCCAATAAAGAACATTAAAGCGAAATGTACTTAATTCAAACCTTCTTAAAATTCTTGATTATATTGTAAAGAGCGCGGGTGATATGTATATTTCAGATCATATTTGTTTAATTCCTACTTCAACATCTGATAGAGCTGTTGTGTCCTTGAACGAATTATTTGACCATAATTTATGTCAATATAACCGTACCTTTAATTGTAATGGTAGACTGCTTGATCTCTGCTTCACCAATTTTCCTGAGATTAGTGTAAATCGTTGTCCATTTTTGGTTTACCTGAGGATTCTTATCGTCCAGCAATGTGCATTTCCTTTCATCACAAGTATGATGGTTCGTTGAACTGCCTTAATATTCCAAATCCAACCTTTTCCAGCAAATTTAATGATTTTCATAAAATCAATATTGTATTGCTAACATATCATCTTTCACATTTGAGGCTTGATTTCTCAACCGGAAGTTTAGAAAACTTATAATCATCGTTCTACAATACATTAAATCTAGCTAGTGCTGCATCTGTTCTGATTAAGCAGTGCCGACTTCGAAGCAGGTGTCCCCCGTGGTTTAATAAGACAGTTAGGTATTATAAGAATAGCAAAAACAAGCTGTTCAAGAAATTTTTGAAAAGTGGCTCTTCTTTTGACTATTTCGCTTACTCAGCCGCAAGGCATAGATTTAACTCCCTCAACCACCATTATTATTGCAGATACCTTCAGTTCATTAAATCCTCTCTGTTTGCTAATCCTAAATACTTCTTTAAATTTGTTAATTCAAAAAGAAAAATTTCTGCACATCCCTCACATGTTTCTTTTAATGGCTGTGACTCCTCGGATGATTGTGAAATCTCAAATCTGCTTGCTGAGTATTTCCGTCGAAACTTTTCGACTGCTAGGTTTGATTTATCAGCTAATTACCCATATCATATAACTAACTTGGTTTCAATACCTAAATTGGTTATTTCTGAAGATGACGTTTTTAATGGGTTGAGCTCTCTACAACACAGTTGTGCGCCTGGACCTGATGGAATTCCATCATGCGTACTTAAACCTTGTGCTATTGAGCTTTGTGGTGTTATCTCAAAAATTTTTAATTTGTCCCTGAACTTAGGTGTTTTCCCTTTGTGTTGGAAGAGTGGTTTTCTTATTCCTATTCACAAAAGTGGGAGTGGACAACTTGTGGAGAACTATAGAGGCATCGCCAAGCCGAGTGTCTTACCTAAACTATTCGAGAGAATATTGACTCAACATCTTGCCTTTGCCATCAAATCGTATATTTCTCCACTTCAACATGGCTTTCGAAAAGGAAGATCTAGGGTCACCAATCTGTTAGAGTTTACTCGTCATGTTTTCAAGGCTTTTTCCAATGGCTCTCGCACCGATGTCATATACACTGATTTTAGCAAAGCGTTTGATTTGGTTAACCACAAATTACTTATCTTTAAACTTCAAGCCGCTGGCTTCCCTTCCCATTTAGTAAAATGGATAAGCTCTTATCTGCATAATAGGTCATTCAGGGTTTTGTTCAACTTCACCACCTCATATGAATTCCACGTTACGTCAGGTGTACCTGGGCCCATTAGGACCCATTTTATTTAATTTATACATTAAAAGACTTGCCTTCGGCAATTAAATCCGGCCAGATCTTAATGTATGCTGATGATTTGAAACTGTTTCCTTCTTTTTCCTTAGAATCGCAATCACATCAGCTTCAAACTGACCTGAATAAACTGGTGGCATGGTGCTCGTCGAATTATATGACACTAAACCTAAATAAATGTAAGAAGCTTTCTTTCTCTAGAAGAAAGTCATTCATTACCCACTATTTTATTGATTCGCACAAGTTGGAGGACGTCGAGTCGTTCACAGATTTAGGCGTTGTCTTTGACCGTAGGTTACGTTTTAACTTGCACGTCGAGTTCTCGTTAAGCAAAGCTAGGTCCGCGGTTGGTTTTATAAAGAGGTGGTCCAAAGAGCTTCATCATCCTTAAATTACCAAAAGGCTGTACATTTGTTTGGTTAGACCTATACTTGAGTATGCTTCTGTTGTGTGGTCTCCTTCATATAGGTGCTATGTAGATTCAATTGAATCTATTCAAAAGCGATTCTTGCTGTTCGCCCTTAGGAATTTGGGTAGGGATCCGTTTGCTTCTCTTCCCCCCTATGAAAATAGGTCGCTTCTTTTGTCCTTACCGTCTCTTGAGAAACGTAGATTTTTTCTTGGCTTTTCCTAACCGCTTCTCTACGCACTTTGCCTTGGTCAAGGTTAGTCAATGTAAATATAAGCTGTTTAACCCGCTCCGAGTTTGCAAGAACCTAAATGACGTCTATCACCTTTTCTCATTATCGGACTCTTTAAAGTCCATTAAAGCAACATTGCTTAATACACGTGAGTTACCAATGTCGTACTTAAACTAGCTTTTAACCCTAAAAGTCATTACGACTTCCCATAATGACCTTTTAACCCTAAAAAATCATTATGGCCCGAAAATGAATTGCTGTAAACATTTTGGTTGCCAAGCTTATGCATGTTTGCGATGGCGTAGGGGTTCATTCGCAAATTGATCCTGTACCGGTTGTGGGTCTGGCTCTGTGCTAATTGTGTACATGCTTTTTTTTTCTTTTTCCTTTTATGTGTTTTATTGTACATATACTAAGTTCTAATAACAGTTAATTTAAGATTTACTGTAGAGTCATTTTAACTCGACTGTCAATCGTGTTTAGTCGAGTTCCTGTATAGTAAAATAAATAAAATAAAAAAAAAAAAAAATTAAAAATATTACCATCAAGTTTATTCATATATATATATATATATATATATATATATATATATATATATAATAATGAAATATATAATAATGAAATATATAATAATATAATAGTAATATATAATAATGAAATTAGAAAAAAAAACGGCAGATCAGAGACAACACGACAATTATTTTTCATTTGTTTTAAATGTTTTTATGCGTGGCATATGAACAAAACTCGCCAGGTTTGTACCGAAAAGTTTATGTCAAAGGAAGATAATTATGATAATTCTTTCACTTACTGTGAATTTGAATCTTTCACAAAAGAGTCCATCCCGGTCACCTTATATGAAAATGGTTTCAATACACTGCGAAAAAATTTGTAACATTTTTCAAAGAGGGGAATAACTACGATAATTCCTCTACATATTTGTAGATGTTGGACAACCGTTTTGAATAAAAGATGAGAGCAACCACTCTTTAATACTATGTTTATTTCAATCCAAAAAACGATTTTACGAGCGATATTCTTGTTGCCATTCAAAAAGGTTTCTTCAAAATTAACTTTAAAAAAACTATAAGCGACTAAAATTAAACCAAAAAAGAATTGTTAATTGTTTAGGTATATGAAGGTATACGATTTTATTTAAGTTCTGGATATATCTATCAAGGCTTTAAGGTAAGGTAAGACATGGGAGTAATTTTCAAAGGTATTATATTTTGTTAATAATACATTATTATTGTTATTATTATTTCTCTTCTGATGCCCTTTTTCTTTACTCTCATGTTCATATTTGAAATGATTGGGCTCCATCCAATGAACGGCTCCATCTATCATCTCATTAGAATTGTCATTTTGAAGACTTCATATGTATATTCGTTCCCTAACTTCCTTCTTTTTTATGGTCATAATCGGAACACGTGATTGTCTAATTCTTCATATGGTAATAAGAGTTGCCATCCATTTTTGCATTCAGCTGTTTAGCAAAAACAGCTAAAGACCCAAGCGAGAGTTAACTAGAGCGGTAACTCTGTAATCTTCGCCTTTATCATACATAACAAATTAGGTTGCAGCAAACATATTTTAAATAGTGCTAATTTACAAGTGTTTTTATAAAAGTATATACACAAATAAGTCACTTATCATGAATGTAAGTTTAAATTCGGTACAAGTGCATTATCATTTCCGTCAAAGTGTCTCATTACGAAAATGTTAGAAAGAAATGTTAACCGCTTTGAATCGAAAGCGATGTGTTTCCGTTAAAGTCGCGGAAATAATACTTAAGAGTTTTGTTGACTCTAAACCACGTCTAACGATAGAATGTAGCATTTATTGACTATTAGGGAGTTTTTCGCAATGTTTAGTTTATATAAGTAATAATTGTTTTCCATTTTTTTGAAAAATTTTCACATATGCCTTAAAAGAGATAAACAAGTGAAAGAAAAAAATCTGAAAAAATGATTAAATGCTCATCTAAATATATCCAGTATATCGAGTAGAATAACTTATCATCATTTCGTTAATTCATTTTATTAATATGTCAGCTTTCGTCGAATAGTCTTCGTAAAGATGCTAACCAAAGATGAGGCTTTCCAAAGAGAACAGTTTTTATGCGCATAGAAAATCACGGTTAAGCATAAATAAAATTTAGCCAAGGGCACAGTTGGCTTTTCTTTAAGCGTCTAAGCAAAGCTCCGATTGGAAGCATTTATTTTCATCCTTTATATTAAAATAGATAACATTATCGCTGAAAACATTTATTTATTACACCATTTAGTTATCGCCAATAAATGCAAACAAAAATTACCTTTCCGAACAAAAAAAATTAATGGTTTTTTTTATAGAAATCGTTTCATCACTTATTGTGTCAAAATCGCCCCGACTACAAAAAACGAAATTATGGGAGAAAAAAAATGAAAAAATGCAAATTCTTCAACTTACTCCGGATACAAGCACACTTGGTTTTTGGGGAAATACTTCGACACCGGTTGTATATGAAAGGTTTCACTATCAGTATACGAATTATGCAAATGTTCGCAAATCGGTTTGAATTCGTTCGAAGGAATTTCTTTATATGCTACGGTTTCATTGAGAAATTTCGTTAAACAATCATTTTTAACCGCTAATAGTATTTTTTCATCAGTGAAGTTCAAAAAATTATCAGCTTGATAACATTTTTCCAATTCACTTAACGCGAAATTTCGTCTAATAATTTTCCTGAATATAGCATTGGAAGTGATGTTATGAGTTTGACAGTAATAGTCTCTATAAAATATCCACCTTGTGGTAAATAATTGAATGATTTTATAACGATCAGAGTATAAGTATTCGATATGGGCGCCGTCTTCAGTGACGCGGGCATTCAAGAACACGTCTCCGAAATCAGTAAGCGACTTTTCGCCAAACACGCGTCCGTCACGTTTCAGATAATCCCATTTGTCAACATCAATTTGACAATATTTGTTACTAACAATCTTAAAATATTCGATTTATTTGTACATTTTTTCGAAGCAACAGCAAAAAACAAAAGTTCAATTTACCTCGAAGATGAAACGATATTGAGTCGGAAGGCAATGGGAAAAATGCTTACGATGACCAGTTATTAAGGCTTTTATTAAATCGATGCCGTAATTTGAATTGTCACGTAAATGTGGAAAAATTTCACAGTTTTCTGTAAATATTTTGTCAATCAATTTCCAACTCATCATTTCATGATCATAGTTCGGATCTACGTCTTCCCAGCTATGCGAAAATGCCGCATGGCCTATATCGTGTAGAAGAGCGGCCAACTAAAGAAAGACAATTTTAATGAATTTTTTGCTCTTTTCAATCTAACGTAAAATGCATACCAAGACAGCGTCTCTGTACAAAGCAGGAATTGTGCCTCCAACTTGGTTGCTTTTAATCCATTCTGTATTTCTTTCACTAGCTTCTATAGCTTTTAACGCCAAATAATAAGTTCTGAAATAAACATTAGAGAGCAAAACGTTGTTAAGAGCAAAAAGAAAAGAAAACAACATCTTACCCAATGGAATGTTCATAACGGCTGTATTCAGTTATGCTATCGTCCATTTTATTGCGGAGTTTAAGGAAACCTAATTGACGTATCGACCTTAAACGCTCAAAGAGAGGGTTTCTTATAATTACGCTGATGTCTTCCGGTATAATTATTTGACCGTGCACTGCATCTGATATTTCAAAGGGCTAAAAAACCTTCTGACATTTTTATACTCTTCTATGTACTTAATTATTATTAAATAATACTAAAAAATGTTCACCCTTCAGAATGGTTGCAATATTTTCTTTTTCGTCGTCGCGTTTAGTTTTTTTCTCGTTCTTACTTTCTTTGATTTTGCATTTAGTTTATAGTACCTTTCTAAAGGCTTTCATTATAAGAATTCGATTCAATAAACTTCTACATTTATACACATCTCTCCCTCCCTCTAAAGTATATTACTACTAATATAGCTGAGATGTGAGCACAATTTTTGAATATACGGAAGAACGTTTATTTATTTCTATCTAAAACACGGTCTAACCGACGCTAATGTTTATAAGAGCCTTTAAAATATAATTCGAGTAAAAAAGTTCTATTTGGTCACATGTTCACAGTTAATAGAAAATCCATCATTTGAAGCCTTCTTAAGTGAACGGTATTTAAAATTTACTCAAATTGATTTTTTATACCCACCACCGAAGGATGAGGGATGCATTAATTTCGACAAAATGTTTACAGCGCCCAGAACGAAGATGCGGATACTGATATACTCTTGATCAAAATCAAATTCTAAACCGATTTAAGCATGTCCGTCTGTCCTTCTGCCTGTCTGTCTGCCTGCGTAGTGTCTGTGGTAAACACTCCCCTAGTCACAAACATAAAGCTATCTATCGGCTTTAAACTCGGCAAAAACATTGAAAGTTTTTGCACGCAGGTTGTTATCGAAAATAGTACAAATCGGTGAAAGGATACGACCACAGTGCAATATCATTTGAGACCGCCTATGTTTTCAAAAGTAAACCCCATTTTGTTTTTGGTCGTTGCTTATAAACCGAAAAAATCGTTCAAGCTTGCACAAGGTTATAAGCGATCTTTTCACTTTTTTGATGTTTTCTGGTGGTCAAAAAAATGAATAAATTAACTAACAAATGCAGTAAAAGTTCGCTCCTGACTGGTTTTACGTTAACAATACAGAAGGGCTTAATATAGAGGCCCACCTTTTATTAAGTTGATCGATTTAGAATCATTTTCTAAGCTAGTCTGCCCGTCTATCTGCCTATCTGTGTAGATTTATTTTTGGACTACTGGTCGCAATTTTTGAGATATTTTGATGAAATTTGATACACGGACGTGTTTTGACCCAAGAACAAACGCCATTGAAAATGTTTCGGATGGGTTTAGTTTTTCGACCAAAAAATTGCGATTTTCAAAATTTTCCGACAGAACTCGCTGTATAATAGTATTTTGACATTCTTAGTTGGTACGAAAAATTTGATTCGGCTGCGGCAAACCGTTTCAAGGAAACTTGAATCCTTATATGATAAATAGATGCAATTTTCAATACTTCATAGTCAAAATTGGTTCATAACAGTAGATTGACATGGAAGTCAACTCTAGCGAATTTGGACCGAGTAGATTTACCTTTTGGATATCACCGTATGTAAGTATTGTTAGGAAATGTAGACCCTTATATGCGGAAAAGGTCTAATTATTAATGTTTTGATGGAAAATTTTTTCATGATAGTAACTTGACCTAAAAACTAAGTGGATCAGATTTGAACCACATGGGTATGTTTCTTGGACGCTAGTCCATGTAAGACATCTCATGAAAAGCAAGCTCTTCGGAAAAAGTTATAATTTTTGATATTTTATAATGGAAATTGGCTCGTAGTGGAAATTTAGCAATAAAACTAACGATAGGGAATTTAGATCACTTCATAATTCTAATTTTTAGACCCTAACATATACAGGCGTTATCATGAAAGCAATGGATGAATTGATGAATGGATGAATGGATGAAAAGACGAAAACTGATGAGAAACTGAAAAATAATAACATTTTTAGGAAGTAAATCAAGTTTGGTTAACTTAATGACGGCAGCATGAACTACTCCAAATGTAAACCCAGTAAAACTTTAGGCGAGTGGGCTTAATTTTAGTTTACGTCAACTATATAAACTTTGCCATTCACTTACCATTTCAAAACGAAGAAACTTTCGATAGCAAAATTATGATCGCAAAATATTTCAAAATAAATTGTTTAGCAGAACATTAACGAAAAATTCGCTTGTTTTTCACACAGTCATTAAATTTGTTTACAGTAAGCAACGTAATCCGAAGATTAACTAATGTACGCCAAAGAGTATTGAGCCACTGACGCATTTATTTGTTTTAAATCTCCATCACTACCGCGAAATAAACATTTATGTAATACACTGTTGACATGTACTTGTCAGTCGACACGTTTCAGTCAGCAATAAATTCATTTGATAAGAACTCGGCTCATTTGTGGAATTTTGAAGGCAACGTTCCATTTCGATATAGTGTTGGATATGCGATTGGTTATTTACATTAGCTTTTATTAGGCATGCATTTATTATTCGGTAAATGAAAGAAATTTGACACCATCCGCATAATTACGAAAAAATTCAACGAAAGCAGAAATGAATAACAAAAGTTTTATTTCTTCATATAATGAATATATTTGCTTGCATTGAGCACCGCAACGAAGATCTACAAAATATGCTTAGAATGTTGAGTTATCAACCACCAAAATGGTGGTTGAACGGCGATGCCATGTGAGAGAAAATTGATGCTGTCTCACTAGCTATTTACTTTTCACAATCATAGTAATCTCATTATTATTAGTTTACCACGTTTTTGCTAAGATGAATAGCGCCCTAAAATTCTTACAAAGCCAAATATGAAGGAGTTTTTTTTTTTTTTAGTTTTGATAGAAAAAAAACGGCCCTTGTTCCCGCGCTAACGTGCTACTTGATGAGAATGAGAAAAACTGATTGAGTGTACATACATATATGTTGGAAAACAAGTCGGGATATTATAGACGGGCAAGGCTAGCCATTGAATACCCTACACTAGTTCGCGCAGTACAATTATTCTTTCGTTTTGGTAACAATACATCAAAAATTGCACACAATTTTCATACAAAGGCCTACTTTTCATGAAAGCGATCATATTGGAGGATGGCCGAAACAGTACATGGCGTGATCCAAAGTTTGCAAACTTATTTTATTTCCCAAAAATTTTATTATTTTTTAGTTTCCGTCGAATAATGCTAGAAATTATTTCTCTCCATATAACGGCTTGCTTTGCATAATAACCCCTATATATGCCAGGGTCTAAAAATTAGAATTGTGAAGTCATCTAAATTTCCTGCCGTTACTTTTATTGCTAAATCGCCACTATGAACCAATTTCCATTATAAAATGTAAAAATTAAAACTTTTTGCGAAGGGCTTACTATTTATGAGAAACCTTACGTGAAGTGGTGTCCAAGAAATGGATCGATGTGGTTCAAATTTGGTCCACTTTAATGTAATGTCAAATTACTATTATATACAAATTTTCTACATAAAACATTAACAATAAGACCTTTGGGCATATAAGGGTTTAAATGTCCTGATATTCCTGATATACGGAATATATACCTACGTGCCCCGGATACGGTAATGTTGATATCTTTGTTAACTTACTATTGTTAACCGATTTGTACCATGAACTATTGAAAATTGGATGTTTTTACCAAACAATGATTCGGTTTTCGCGGGGATGATTGTACGACGGGACGTTCAAAAAATCACTCTAGTCGAATAAAATTTTTCATACCAATTTAGAATGTCACAATATTACCACAAAACGACTTTTGTCGAACAATTTTGAAAATTGCAATTTTTTCCGTATAACGGCTTTTCAAAATAAGGCATTATTTGTAGAGTTGTCGAAAAAGCGGAGCGATCCGAAACATTTTCAATACCGTTCGTCCTTCGGTCGAAGCACATCATTGTACTAAATTTGATGAAAATATTCCCAAAATTGCGGCCTGTAGGCTGAGCACAAGAATGCATGGACAGACAATTGATAGACAGCCAGATACACGGGTAAACAAGTTCAAATCGGTATAATAAAATATAGGTCTGTTCTAAGCTCTTCTGCATTTTACGTACGTTGCACAATAATATACCCTGTGCTACGAGTGGTGTAGGCTACAACGAAGTGGGCGTATTAAATAATTTTGATACCAGAAAAATACGCATGGAAATCCGTCATTTCTTCTTGGACACTTAAGTTGATAGTTGCATCAGCAAAGCAGCTACCTTTTCCCATATTTCCACAATTTAGTTTTTTCACTCCTTTTCAGTCTTTTCTTCTGCGTATGAGTATATAACAAAATTATAAAAAAGCAAAGATCAGAAGGGAATTTATTACTATGAGGCTCAAAATGAGGCTTTAAGCTAAATCTACAAAATTTTGATGCTCCAAAATCGTATTTTGATTATAATTTTCAATAATTCTATTTTTTAAAAAGATATTTGGAATGTAATCTACAAGTATTTGTTTCCCGAAATTGGTATTTCGAATACATTCTAGAACGTTCTGCTTTATAAAAACTGTGTTTTGTATATAATCTACAAGAATTTGATTTTACAAATTGACATCTTAAATATATTGTTATTACTCGAAATATACTAAAGTCTTCATAAAATTGTGGAAACATTTGAAAATTGTGTAAGTATTTTGAATGAAAATTCGATTTCGGTTAAATTGACGTTTGTTAGACTCAGTTACAATCGTATCAATGCATTTACTCTTTGTGTGGGGTGCTTTTACAAATAAGTTACTGTAGGGTAACAAATAAAGACAACGTCAAACTATTCCTTGATGATCCTGGTTTAACCCGGTTTGTATATGTTATTATTGTCTCTACACGCACGTACGTACAGTTGCGGCAATAGTACATTGGTTTAAATTATTGAAAGCGATCTACTGTCGACTCTGTCTGCTCGAAATCATAACGATTGCCAATACAAAGTCATTCTTAGCGAAACGATCATCGTTGACTGAAAAGCTTGATGAATCAACAAAATTTTCGCTTTAAAATGAAGAAAGCAGCGTACGCAACTTTACTGTAAACGCAAAGATTAATTACATCCCTGAGCAGTTCATGTCAGCTCCATACCATTGTTTTTTACTCCTTTTTTATTTTAATAATTTAATAAAGATTTTTATCTTTGGCAGTCAAATAAAAGGCATGTCATTGGAACCATAATTGCGCAGACCGAACGTGATATCGATCGTTTGACGGAGAAGCGAACCGATAGTAATAGACCGCAATTTTTAAATATTCCCCCTAAAGTAAAGCCAGAGCAATAAAAAAAAATTGCAAAATATTTACTTTCGATTATTTATTTTCGATTCATACTCGAGATTATGCATACATAGAAAAGGGACATCGCATTCACATATATCTGGATAGAGGAACGTTTACGATGGCATCGTATCAAAGCCCCAGGGCGATCAAGCATGTAGCATATACTACTATAGACAAAACGTAATGAGATTGAATTTATTTTCAAACAGTTGAGCTACGATATCGACGTGTATACTTTTTTTTTGATAGGTTGGAATGACTATTGTGACCAGCTGGCATAAATTTCGAGACGCTTACCCTGTTGTATTAGTAATAGCAGCGTTTTTTTTTTTGTTTTAAATAGTCTTAATGTCAGCGATTTTTAGAATGAAAAAATCTGTCAAGTAATGAATTTACACGGAATTTAGTCAAAAAAATGAAATGAAATAAAAATGTTATAAAAGTGCTACGGTACTGAGTGTTCATTAAGATTACTAATTTCTAAGTGATACAAAATCATCAAATGAAGGTCGTGAGGTAGTTGCGGACGAACCTCGTTCAGGAAGATCATCAATCTCAACTAGTGATGAAGACATCAAACAAAACCAAAGAGCATGGATTTACCAACTTGTCGATTGACTTAAGGACACCTTGTAGATATTGTTCGTATATTAAAAGCACGAATAATTTGGGCTTGTTACGTGTGTCTTCCAAAAGTTTTGAGTTTGCTTGAAAAACACCATTTTATTGAAGTGTCAAAAGAAATGCTCTCTATGAGTGCTAATGATCTAAAATGTATAGTTACTGGCGATGAAACTTGGATTTGTGCTTATGACCCGGGGGCAGTTTAACAATCTAGTGAATATCATGCTACAGATAAACCAAAAAAAAATCGTTGACAATAACATTGAAAAAAAATAAAACATTGCTATTACTAACCCAACGGGGCACGTGTCTTTAAATTTATGTCAGCTGTTCGCATCAGCCATACCAGCCTAGCAAAATAATAAACACATCGACATCACACCGCCGATATTTGAAACTATATATAACATCACTATGTTTTGCCCACAACAGTATGTAGTTTATGGTATTTGTGATTCATATTTTCCGTAGCTGCAGGCGGAAAGACAATTGTGGTACGCCGTCATTAGTCTTTGGTACGTAGAGAGTACCAAGAAATTGCTTCTAATCAAAATATTTATCAAAAAAAAAATCTAAAAAATGCTACCAATGTTTTATACATACATACTGTTTTATATATACATACATGTTTTATACATACATACATGTCAACAATGAAGAATTTTTTTCTATTTTTCAAATTCATTCTCTCGAAAAGAGTTAAGCATATTTATTAAAGAAAAAAATACAGGATCTTGGCATGAAAAATGGGTCGCTATTAAGAGCAGATACAGAAAACTTACCTTTCAGGGCAACAACATTTTATTTATTTATTACATCTTCTATCGCGTTAGTATTCTCACGACAGCAAAATAATTAACAAATTAAGCCAAGCACAATCCGACATATTGGCACTCACGATGGATAGATGCATACCTTGTCGGCTAGAAAATAGTCTGAAACTCGTCCCATATATAAACTTGCTTTATTTATTTGCTTTATTGTTTACATTATTCTCTACAATTAGATTTTGGTAATTAAAGAGAGTGTAATTCACATGAATTTTTTGTCTTAACTCAGGTATAAGTTGCTCATAAAACTTAGCTTACTTACACTACATTAAACAGAACACTACACTTCAGTAATAAATAAGATTAAATGATAGCTTACTTGCACATTCCAATCATTTTTATATGGTAATGGTATGGAAATTTAGAGGAATGCTGTGCACTCTTGAGCTAATTGCCTTGACTTCGTAATTGTCGCTGCATCTTTTTTTTTAATTTATTTAGTATTAAAACTGCAAACTTATGCCTAAAGCAAACATTCCGTTCGCAACAACTCACATGATCACACACAGAAAAACCGTTGTAGAAAATTAAAATCTCGTACATAGAATCAAGATTGAATTGCACAAATGAGTTTTACAAATAGCTGAGAAGCGCATATGAACATTTAAAAATGTTAAAAATTCTTTTACTTTTACTATTTTTATTTATGTCCACAAATAGACATAAAAGCAGACTTCTCGCAAAGTTGTTAAGGAACGAGTGTTCAAAACTCTTTTCAATTCAATTCCTATTTACCCAATTCCATAGAATTCCTGATTGAAACGCATTTACTATTTTCGCATTTCCGTTGTATCAAGAACTCTGCACGCGTCTCATATTCTTGATCAGTTTAATTTCATGGCAAGTTCACTTGTGCTTATTAATTCAACTGTTATCCGTTATATTAAAACTGATTTCCGATAATGTTCCCTGAACATTCACTGCTGAACTTTAATTTTATTTTGAATCTTAGTATTTAACTATACGGACATTTTTAAAATTCAAAATTTTATTATATGTCACACTTTCACGCTTTAACGGACAATTCTTGGAAAATTTAACCCCGAGGTTAGTGACAATAATTTTATTAGATTTACATTTAACTTAATTTCCTAATTGGCTCGTAACAGAATTAATTCTGTCTTATGTTAGATCAACGACTTGCATTTAAAGGAGCTATGGCGCAACTGCTATGGGCAAACTGCGTCTGGAAAAATATTTTTTCAACATTGACAAGTTTTAAATAAATTTCTTAATATTGCTATTATTTGGAGAAAGCATGACCCCAGCAATTTATTTTATTAATCGTTGTCTTCTTTCCTTGTTTTTTTGCTTTTCGCAGTCGTTTTTGTTGCAGACATGAACTTTACTGTTCTCCCTGTTCTCCCGTTAATTGCTCTTTGCGGTTTTTGAAGTTTGTGTCTTCAATAGCTTTTTTTTTTTACGCGGTTATTTTAATCATACAAAAAATTTCATTGTAAGTTTTATTTATAGATGTATCATTAATTTGACCTTCTATTGAAGTAGGCTTACAAGAAGGGACAAAAATAATTTGTGAGGTTTGCTTACAAAAAATGATCAGCTAACTTTTTATTGCGGTGGTAAGTTTCTAAGAAGAGATGAATATAATTAGTAATGTTTTTTTTTTTTTTTGTTGGTAAAAATAAGTTGTGGTTAGAATAAGTTGTGACAATTTAGAATATAAAACTCTTTCACCACATTCCTGCATTTATACTTGTTTCAGTACTCTAGGTAGGCGATGGCACACGGCATGTGAATGCGCACATTCAACCGCCAAAGGTTAATTAGTCCCCGAGCACAGTTAAAGGTCGTGTATGGACGAATCCCCCCTTTCTAGTGAGAGCGAGTGTGTTCCAGGGCACCATTGATTAACCAAAGATTAACAGAAAATGAGGTCCCTAGAGGCTTTAAATAATTTAAATGAACAATTGTATAAGAAAACTGTAAAGAACTTCCGCCAAAAAAACTTGTTAAAATTTAGTTGGACTTTGAAGATTAATTAAATTAAATACAAATTAAATTTTGTTAAAATTGTGTAATATAAGTCAATATAAGTCAAAGTTTGGTAGAATAAATAAAAATGAAAGCAAATAAGAAAATTTTATTAGGCCGCAAGCGAAGCTTTTATAGCTGTCTTCGTTATCCTAAAAAAGACCAAAATAAGGAAAAGAACGAAATTTCCGTACTCTATAATATTGGATGGACAGAATAAAACTAGAAATCTATATTGCGTTTGTGTGTTGTACTTTATGAGTAAGAAGCAATGAATACGGAAAGCAAACGTGTTCACAGTTTTTGTTGCATAGGCATGTGGACGTGTTGTAGACGCGTACACAGACAGACAGACCGGCAGGAGACCAAACGGACATACTTAAATCGATGCAGAATTTGATGCTGATCAAGAATATATATAGAGTGCTGTCAAGGATATATATACTTTTAAGCTTGCTTCTGGCCGTTGCAAACATTTTGAATGAATGTATCCCTCATCCTTTGATGACGGGTATGACACAAATGGTTCAGTCAGTTCACATACGAACGGCGTGGATCTGAATAAGGATAAAAGAAAAATAGTCCATGAACAAATGGCCAAACAAGCGTGTAAGAATTTGAAAAAAAGACGACTTATCATGAAAGGATCTAATGGTCTGTGGCAAGCAAATCTAATTGAAATGGGAAATTATGTAGCAAATAATAACGGATAGCGTTGTCTTTTAACAGTAATAGACACATTTTCGAAAAAAGCTTTCACAGAACAAAGAAGAGGACACCAAATGAAGAATATTCTTCAGATGGAAGATTTCTGTTGAAGACAGTCTACAAGAATTTAATAGCGTTTAAAAAATCCCCACTTTCATCATTGCAGTCCAGCTCGGATACGACCTGATCATTCGACCAACGAAGCGGCATACCGCTGTTCGCAGGATTGCCGTCGCAACAACACTAGTCGCATTGTCATTAGTAGAGTAAAATTAACCTGTCGCGCGACGGTTTTCAATAAAGTCGGTGACGTTAGATGTTAATGCTTTAAGACTAGATTTACAGACATCTTTAGAGTAACAACTAATAAAAAGTACAAATCCATATTTGCTAGAAAACTGTCAGAGTCATGAAGTCAAAGCTGAATTCTACGAATCTGAACTAAGGAAAAGTAAATTTCCGCGAACGTGTTGAGTTGAGAAAGCTTTCAAGAGAAGAGGCTTAAGTTAAGTTGTTAGGATTTTCAGCAGAACAAAACACTTGGATTGACATGAACCGCACATCTTAATAAAAAACATCTTCGATATTCTTAACAGCAGATTCTTCTTTGCTTTGTAACGATACTGGGTTTTTCCCTTCTATAACTGGGGTTTAACACAGGGCTAGTTCATTGCAAACAATCTATTGTTGAATAATTAGACCTTTGATTAACTGTTAAATGCGTTTGTATTATTTTTTCGATCAGAATTTGGTAGCGTTTGACGATACAATGTTGGAGCGGTAGCTCTCCCAGAGCAGAAGAAAAGAAGCCAGTTGCAAAGAAAACCAACAGGGCATGTGTGTAGACCACGGCGGTTTGGTTGGTGCTTTGACACGTAAACGCTTTTGACGCCGTTAGGTTTACGTTCACCAAAGTAATGCACTGTTCTATTGCGTAACGTGTAACGAGAATACTTGACGTTCACCGCACAGCCACGCCAGCTACCTCCACGTAGGTGATTAATAAGCAAGGAGAACCCATTTCTCCTATTCAAGACAAGGATCGGCGAAACAAGTCCTTTGTAGGAAACAAACTCGCTGTCCCTGTCCTTAATAGGGAATATGCTTGTTTGATCACCATGGACTTGCTACAACAAGTAGGTCAAAGGGAGGGAAACAATTATTTTTCAGGCCCAAGGATTATTGGCAGTCCTATTGCAGGAAGTAACCAAACATCCACCGTCTGAAAGGATAAAAAGACAAGACAAGAAAGAGCAACGGCAGCTACTTTCCATTTGACTGTCGCTTTTATAGCTGTCCACTCACCACGCTTGCTATGCTGCATAGTGTATGACGCTATGAGAGAGAGTTACATTGTTATAGGCGTAGAGTTTAATGTTGGGTATGTCTCTCCACATTTGTATTTTGCTGTTGTCCAATGGATTTAGGTTTCCAAGACGCCAGCGGCGCAAACTGTTTTTTCACGCCTAAGCCGTTTTGGGTGTGTATGTATGTGCAAAACGGGTTCTTATGGTGCAATGGACAACTGTGAAGAGAATCAATTACCTTAGTTTAATAATCTTAGCTTGTAAGGTCCATGAAAATAAACCGTATAAGAATATAAGAGTATGAAGGTGTATAACAATGCTTACGTGTATATAAACAACGTATATATATATATATATATATTAGCTAATATGAATATTAGCAAAAACTTTATATGTATAGGCAGTTAAACATTTACCCTTGGATTTTCTGTGTTTGACCGACCGTTCACTTTACGTATTTTTGTCAAACTTTTCTTTATGAGTAGGCGAAAAATGTTTCCTTAAATTGTCACAATTTTTCTACATTTCTATCTATTTATTAACAAAAAATTAATATTACAATTATTTTTCTAGCTTCTACTCTATATATTTTTCCTATTTATTTTTTTTTCTAAATTTTTAATTTTTTCTATTGTTTCATTACATCTTAAAAATACCTTGCCGTAAAGGAAATTTTTATTTGGCATATTATATTTTATTTGCATTTCAAAACATGTACCTATACGTTGAGCAGTCTCGTCATCAAAACAGACAGTTTTGTGCCAGGCGCTGGATTCAAATTCGCGCAGGTTCGCGCTCGTTTTATTTTTGTTTAAATAACCTTTAGACAAAGAGGAATATTGATGAAAATGCAGAAATTGGAAATAATTATAATAATATTTTGCGTTTAATAAGAATAATAACAGTAATAGGAAAAATATGTATTTTAGAAATTAGGAAGAATAAGTATATCAACAATTTTTTGGGAATAAATAAGTAAATGTGTAAAAAAATAATAGTAATCCTCCAAGCAAATCCCTTTATAAAAAATGTTCAAATGAAATATCAAAAGTAAACGGTTATGCTGATATATATAATCGCTTAAGCAAACGTACACCAACCGCATGTATGCATATCTGCTTTAACGCGAACACACTTACGCACAGTTCTACGCAAAACGTCGTAATATACTTGTCGTACAATTTTCGGTAAATGTTCTTATTTCAGTTGTTTACTCTCTCTCTTACGGTCTTTAATACCGTTTGTTTTTATCGGATACCTTCTTGCAAATCTAATAATTTCGCTGCGCAAATGTTGTTAGCGAAATGTCGTATCTTGTATATGTAAGATACAAAAACATTGATGTTTTTGGTGCAGCAGAATATTCCCGTTTGAGCTGCAACAGTGTATCCTTGACAACAATTGCAAGAAGTGTCAAAACGGTATTTTCATATGGTAAAATTCGTATGGTCGCTATTTTAGGCGCTATTGCTGATTTTTTTGCAACAATACTTCTTTCTATTTGTTCATGTGCACAGGAAAACTTCATGTCCATCAATATTCCGCTTCGGAGCCGATGTGGATGACTCTGCTGGACAAATCCATGACTTTCTGTGGTTGGGATTGTCGTAGCAAATCTACTTTCATCGCCATTCACAATACGCCACAGAAAGCTTTTCTTTGTTTGCTTGGCTAGCAATGAAACCGTGATGTTGAAACGATTGGAAATGGGATTTTTAAGTCAATTCGTATTCCCTACTTGCGTATCTTTCCCACCGCATGTAAATGTCTAGACACAGTTTGTTCACCAACTGCTAAACTTTCCGAATGTTCTTTAAGAGTTTGAGCTGGATTTTCATCCAATAAGGCTGGCAATTCATTGTCTTCGAACTCCTTTGGTCCAGAGCGTTCTCTGTCATTGACATAAAAATCACCACTTTTAAACCGTTGAAATCAAAACAGAGAATTGGGATATGATGGACTAGCATCACCATAATCTTCTGAACGTGTTTGGTGGGCTTCGGCAGCAGATTTCTTTAATTTAGCCAACACAAGTAACGAAGGTTAAAACTGCAATTTTGAGTGGTCCATGATCAGCGTGGACATACGCTGAATAACTCAATAATATTAAACGCAAAACTATTATTTTATGTAAATAATTTATAGTTTATTGTTTGAAGGACGTATTTAAAACTCTTTTGAAATTCTCTATCGGTATTCGACTAACAAACATTGGCAGAAAAGTTTAAAACCACTATGATTGATATGGTTTTTAATAAATCACTGAAAATTGATAACAGAAAAAGGCACACGGTAAACGTTAACATTAATGTTATGCCAAAAACTTTGGCAACCCTTACTTGCGCCAATGGGAGAGAGAGAAACGTTAAGAGAAATTAATATAAATAATAAACAGCTGGGGGAACGTGTAAAAGTGGAAAAATTTTATAACAAAACCTTAACTGCTTTGTGTACTACTGTCTGTGCGTTAATATAGCGAATACAAAAACAGAAATAACAAGTAATTTAAACTTTGTTTTTATTGTAAATAATATACAAAACTAATAACTACATTAAAATAAATAAGAAGAACGGATGTAAAGCATCAAAAGAATTGTATTAGATAAAATATTTTTACCTATATATTTAAATATATGTAAAAGTAAAATTTACTTAAAATATAATTTAAAATTCTCTCAACCTCTCCCATCAAAAATTGTTAATCTAAAGGCCGGCAAGTACAATACAAACAAACATAATATATATTGAAAAATTTTTGTTGAAAAAAATAAAAAAAACGAAAGTTGCTCTTGATAGAATAGGCTAAAAAAGCTATTTTCTTTTATTAACCAACTATAAATACTAAAATATAATAAAACAGTTGCAAACACACATCTGTTATAGGAAAAAAGCAATTGAATGGTTTTATTTATATACATTTGCCTCGTAAATGTGCATAAGGGGTAAGTTTATATATGCATATAAGGCACGGTACGGCCTTGAAATGCCCTTGAGTGACACTGTTCGCGACAAATTAAAAGAGTTGACAAGAAATCATACAAAAACAACTTCGGTATTAATATTTGGCAGGTAGCAGGGAGTTGCATTAGCATTTGATAAGCAAACTTACAATTCCAAAGCGAGTTCAAAACCAAAAGTAAATAAATAAAAAAAATTAATAATATGAATAAATTGATTTTGGGGAAAATATATTCCATTTATTCATGGTAAGACACACAATCTGACAATAAGCTTTCCAAATTTTCAAAGCTAAAGCTGCCTGATCATTTACTCTGTTTTCTTTAAGGGAAAGCGATTAAACCGATAATGTCTGCGCTCTAAAAATGAAGCTGTGAATAATAGTAAATGCATGCAATCATTATCAAATATTAAGTTGAGGTGAATAAAAAGTAAGAATTTCAAAAAAAAACATGCATACGTACTATATGTATATAACCAAAAAAGAACCGAAGAAACGATTGTATTCGCTTTGTATCGAATCTTTAATATGTCACACTTACAAAAAGAATTGAACAATTACGTCTACTATGAGAGTTATTGAAAAGCTTAAAAAGTTAAACAATAACACCGCTCCTAAGACTGTGCTATGTAAAATTGTTTAGTGTAGTAGTTTTTTTGAAAACCAAAAGAAAGAAGCGAAAGAAGTAAAAAAATTAAATTCAGTCCGGTCAGAGACCAAATCTTTTATGCTCATCACCGTTTAAAAGACAAAAGAAGTAAAAGAAGTAAAGGTAGAGGTAAAGCTAAAGAAGTAAAAATAGAAAATTTGCATTCTCTATGACAAGGAGTGCGCGCAATCGATTTCTTCTATTTTCAAAGTAAATGTTTTTGTTGTAGAGGCGTTGTAGGCGTGTCCTTTGAAAAGTTTAGGTTAATTCGAAATTCTTTTGTAAATTTGTAGGCGATATCTTCATTTTCGCTAACGGGAAAATGTTTACCATAAATACTACAAAATTGCGCAAAATGGCAGATGCACAGACGAACAGGCGGACATGTTTAGGTGCGTTCACGAGTTGAAACTGGCGAAGAATCTGTGTACTTTATGGGGTTTTTGAAGCTTGTTTCTGCGTGTTATAAAGATATTGAAAAAATTATTAAACTTTGATACACTATAATATCGAGTAGGTGTGGCTAATTTTATCCATTTTTGTACAAATGGTACAGCACCATCTATAGAATATGCGTTCAAATTTCTGTACGTTTATTTGTTATAGTTTTTGAGTAATGAGCAATTTTCCATCCATTTTGAAAAACGAAGGTGTTCTCACTTTACGTGGTGTTGTGGGCGTGGGCGTCGACCGATTTGGCCCATTTCCGATACCAAGCCGTCTGCAAGAACTTCCAGCATTTCTGGCAAATTTGAAGTCGATAGCGTCATTTTTGCCGCCAGGAGAATACTTACAACAGACATTATACCGACGGACAGACGGACATGTTTAATCGATTTAGAATTTGATGGTGATGAAGAATATTTATACTTTATGGGGTTTCTGATGGTTTGTTCTGGGCGTTGCAAACATTTTGACAAATTGAAAATACTTCTCATCCTTCGGTGACGGGTATAAAAAGCATTTACCCGTATAGGCATTGACATTAAGTTTTCTCGTGCGATAAGAAGCAACCAACTTTCTCGAAAATCTTGCGCTTATGTTGTTCAAAAGGACAACGAAAGATTTTATTTGTCAACTTTGCAATTAATTTGAGAAAAGTAGACATCATTCAAATGTCACGTCGATCAAACTTATAGGCGAAACATTGGCAAACGTGCGTGTGCTTCTATTAATATACAGCTAGCTGTGCAAATAACTTTTAATTTGATATCTGTTTATAAAAAAAAAAAAAACCTATATGAGCAAACACTTTTAGTCGAAAACAAGGTGAGGAACTCATTGTCTACCCTTAACTTTTAACTTAAAAAAACAGGTTGTTTTGCAGCACTTGCAAAGCATAGGGAGTACCAACCTGTCGAGTGATGTCCACCCAACTTATGCTCTATCCTGAAATGTAAATGTTAACGAGCAGTTTCTGAAAGCTGTTATAAGCATTTTCATATTATAACGTCTAGTAAGAAAGTTTACTCAGATTGAAGAATCACAAATCTTTCCTTTGGATAGTCTCACATTTTTCCCACATTTCCGGCATGCTATCCAGTAGAACTTCCATTGCATGAATAACTGCGTTCTTACTTGTTTTAATATAAATGAATTTATCATATGAATAAACGCAAGGCATAAAATGTTCGTTTCTTTCGACCTCTTTTAACTTCTTTGCAACACATGTCCGACGAACATAAAATCACTTTAAAGCTTAAGCGAAAATAGTATAACACGAGCAAGACAGTACATTTTGGCTTGTTCCTCACCCAACATCAATTACCATATCGAGCAATTACACGTCAAGCTTTGTGTGACTTTTCTTTTCAAACAGTTGTGTTTATCCTTAAAGGGAATAAAACATACAAGGAAGACATTTACGTGTTAGAACTGTTAGAACTGATATGTAGTTTATACTAACATTCGTCATGAAGTCACTAATACATGGGGCTTACGGATCCCTATGGATCTGTACGATGTCCAAGCAAGGCGTCGATCGACATGGATTTCAAAATATTTTACGTGTTTGCATGAATACTAATGCTATGGATTATCTCAGGTTGACTTTTATTACTTACTTGCCCAGCCATTCTTGAAATATATTGATCTGGTCTTGTATCTACTTGACGAAGCTGTCGCGAGATTAGCGCAACCACTTGCAGCACATCAACGCAGTCATTTTGCAATAGAAAATTTATTAAAGCAAGTTTTACTTACGCTTATTTATCTATCGTATCCATAGAATCTGATTTTTTTGTGACTTTCACTTGATGGTAAATTTTGAAAACGTTTATTGCATGGCTAGTATTTTGGGTGAGATCAAGAAGTTATGGGGGCTGTGGATAAGCATCTTAGAGATCCCAAGAATAACTGATACTAACTAATAGCCAAGTCAAATAATTTAGAAAGTCGGTAGCAAAATATCTTAAACAGGAACGTACCAAACAAGTAAACGCAATTTGATTTTTTAATTAATTTTTAAAGACCGTTTCACTTCTATAAGTGACGAAATATATAAGAGCCTAGTTATAGCTATCGGATGTGGTTGATTCTGTTCATAATTAAGGTTAATCAAGAATATGCGCTTCGCAAACATTCGATCCGTCTAATAAGTCATTGCAAGTGCTGGTCCCTTCTCCCATACAGATATGAACTTTTTTATAAAAGTATGCCTCGCTTAAACCTCTATTCTAAAATCGTTAGGTTTGAAACTTATTTAAAACTCTCTTCTCGTTTTTAACTGCGTACCGCATAAGATGCACACCGGCATGAGATATTATAAAAGCCTATAGAGGCTAACTCACATAAACAGAAATTAACTAACTTACTAAACACATACAACTGCACCCAAGTAAACACTTGCGTAAAATGATAAATTTATCTGCTATGCTTATAATCACACATTTTTGTTGTTGACTACGTTGATCGAATAGATTGCAAGACTGTAATATGCAAGACGTTCGATACCATTGTTCTACCCTTTAAACTTATGCTTTAAAGCGATTTTATATCTAGCGTAATAAAATAAATCAAAACAATATTAATTTTTTAATGCAACGAACGAAAGTTTTCTGTCTTGCATTTATTCATATGAGAAACGAATTTATATTAAAACAAGTAAGAAACTTATATTTGGCGGGGGTCGACTCTCTCGCATACCTACCATTATGCTTTTCGCATTCTGCTCTCCAAGTTATTTGATTTGATGCCCATATCGCTGGTATTATTATGAAAAAAATTAATCCACCAGGTCGTGGTGTCTACCCTCTTTATTTTAGAATTAACCCTTAACTTTTAGGCAGATAATATCTTTTCATGTGACGAATGCATAAAGTAGTTTCAAGCATTCCGTCTTGTCTGCCTTATGATAAATAAGCGTAGAACCTCAAAAAAGTGAAAAAAAAGTTAAATTTAATCACTTGTAACTTTATGGGAGCATCGTTGATTTTTTCCATTTTTGCGCACAACGGGTGGAGTATGTCGTAAAGTAAATGCGAAAAAATTTAAGTCTTCTAACTTTTATAATTTCTGAGTAACGAGCAAAAACACACGAGAATTTTTCCTAAGAGAAACGGAGTTGGGATCAGTTTATGCTTCACTGCGGGTTTCTGCTTCGACCAATTTGGCCCATTTTCAACACCAGACTGCGTGTAAAAACTGCCCATGTTTCTGGCGAATTTGAAGTCGATCTGGCGATCTTCATTTTTGCCAGGAAGGACCAGGAAGACAACACACACCACATAGACACGCTGACGGACAGACATGGCTAGATCAATTCAGAATGTCATGTTAGTCAAGAACATATATACTTTATAGGGTCTCTTGTCGCTTGTGAATGTAAAAAAAAGAGTTCATTAAAATATTTGGAACACTATGAACTGTAGGCTGGACGCAAAACTATATGGACATACGTCAAACGGACGGAGAAGCTCAGATCGATTTAGAAAATGATTTAGAAATGATTGAAACATAACAAACAAACTTATGGATTGTTTTGAATATTTTTTTCTTAATTATACCCTACATCACTTGTGGTACAGGGTATATTAAGTTTGTGCGAATGTGTGTAACACGCAGAAGCGCTTAAAATAGACCCCCTTTTTATGATACCGATCGATTCAGAATCATTTTCTAAATCGATCTAAGCCTGTCTGTCCGCCTGTCTATCCAGCTGATGTCTGTCGATGTAAATTTATGTTCAAGCTATCGGTTACAATTTAGGCGATATTTTGATGATACCTCTTTTGACCCAAGGACGAACCCTGTTGAAAATGGTTTGGATCGATCCACTTTTCCGACCACTCCCCATATAACGCCCTATTCTGAAAAGTCGTAATATGGAAAACAATTGAAATTTTCAAAATTTCTCTGCAAAAGTGACTAACTAATAGTATTTCGGCATTCTAAATTATTATAAAAACTTTGGACCAGCTGGGGAAATTTTCAAATTCCGTCTCATATAACGAAAACTGAAGTTCATGTAACAAAAAACTGTAATTTTCAATGCTTCATGATAAAAATCAGATCATAATAGTTATTTAAGATAAAAAAGTTCACTGCCCCAAATTTAAACAATGCACTCGTATATGCCTCCTACATATAGAAAGGTTTTTATGAAAATGTTTGCTTTTTAGGTCAGAAAAGTTTAAGTTTTAATATGTTTTGATCAAAGTTGGTCCATAATAATTTGATATAAAAATTGTCTTTAGAAAATTTGGTCGCCTGTTTTTAGATCCTACCCTCTATAAGGGTTTACACAAAAATTTTTGTTTTTTTAGGGCAGAACAGTCGAATCTTTAATATCTTATGATAAAAATTGATCCACAATACTAGTTTGATATAAAAATTAATCACGCTGACCACAATTTTTGAACATAAGTTAAACGACGGAAATAACGCTTTTAAAATAAAAATGATTCGCCTAAAGTGAATGCTTCTATAGAAAAGTAATAAACGTGCCGTTATATAACACATTTTGGTTTCATTTCCGGACAGCGGTAGTCGCAATTAAAAACTACGTGTTTTATACTTGGATATGCTTCGTTTTATGATTTTTTTCATACACTGCATTATTTGCATGTATGTTAAGGGCTTTAGGTTAGGGGTTTAATTATTTAAAAAATTGATATATGAGTAATAAATAGTACTTCGTCTCGTATACGGCAATTAAGTGCAATTTTTAATACTTCATGTCTAATATAAGTAAAGGATAAAAAGATACCTAACAAGAGAATACATTTTTTTATTACGTTTTGACCAGATCGGTATACTTTTTGAACTTCCTCCCTTATAAGGCTCCCATGAAAAGTCTTACTTCAATTCTACACAAGGCTTGCATTCTGTGAAAGTGCTGGGTGTTTCAGTAGTGTTCAGTTTTACGGCTCGCGACACTAAATCGACATTTCAGGATTCCGTTTGAGAAAACTCATCTAATTTTGCCTATGTCTTAGTGTTCTTATCCGAACCTGGGAATCAACCTGCAAAGCTTGAGATAGCAATTTTATTCGGTTTATCAATTTACAATCTATCGAATACAGGTAATAAGTAAATAGTATGGCAAGGTGTAGCAAATAACAGATGTTATGGGCCCCATATGGGTTTAACTGCACAAACATGATGCCATATAAACTGGGAGGACATGTTGATTTAATTCAAAGAATACATTTATTTTAATTTATAATTGTTAGCTTCATCCACTATCTGATGCTTTTCCACTCTGTTCATTCCATTTGAGTTTTAACAAATTTTAAAGACACTTCGGCTTCGTATATAAAATATTATGAACTTAATATGCATATTATATGTATATGTGGTCTCTGATTTTTAAGAGCGTCACGAAATTTGACAAATGGAACAAAAACTAGAAGGCTTGAAAAGCGCTTTTATCTTTTCCGAGTAAATTAGGTTTATAGACTTGAGATAAAATCACTTTTCATTATGCCGATCAAAATTATTTTGTAAACTATTTTAAGATTCTCTGTCTGTTTCGGTCACAAAATTTGTGAGATATATTGACAAAGTCAAGTACACTGAAGGCCCACGGACGATGCCTGTTAAAAATGGTTTGGATCGGACCGTTTTTTCTATTTTCAGCTTTATTTTGAAAAGATTGTTGCACGAAAATAATTGCAATTTCCCGAATTGCTGGACAAAAGTCGCTAAATTATAATATTCCAGTAGGCTAAAGTGAAGTGAAAAATTTGCTTCGTATTAGCCAATTTTTTCAATTACCACCCACATACACATTCCTACAACAAGCCAACCCTTTGTATGGCAAAAGGGCATAATTTTTGAAAGCTTGTGTTGAAAATTAATTCATAAAAGTGATTGGATGCGACAACTTCAACCGCATCAGGTATAGGCCATTTAAATCTATTTTTTGGATCCAATCCCGTGAATCTATTCTTTATATAGCAATGCAGTGTAATTTTTAATACGTAAATTAATTTTGCTAAATTTAGACTACGCTAGTCATGGGAAACATGCATCATACAGTTACATCGAACCAAAATATAACTTTTCTCTATTTCGAAAATAAATAAAGAATTTTATTGGATGAATTGGTGTAAGGTATTTGAGGGTCGGTTTTGATTAAAAGTTTAACGTCACCGATATATACATCATCACGGACATACCATTGCAATGCCCAGAAGGAAGCTTCAGAGATCCCACAACGTCTATCTATTCTCAGCATCAAATTCCGTCCATCTGTCTATCTGTGTAACGTCCGTTTTAAGCATTCTTCTGGCCGCAAAAATGAAGCTATCGACTATCAAATTTGGCAGAAACTTTGGAAGTTCTTGCACGTAGTTTTGTGTTGAAATCGATCGAAGAACACATCTTCAGTACTACGTAAACTAAGAATATCCCTGTTCTGCAAAAGAAATAGAATATTAGTGTTCTGCTCATTACTCTTAAGTTACAGCAGATAAATCTACAAAAACTTGAACTTATATTCTATAAGACATACAGTAGTGCCTGTACAAAAATGGGAAAAGTTGAGCGCGCCTACCCAATAAAATGCCGTATGTGATTGTCTGATTTTTCATGAACATTAGCCGATTTTGTAAAAAACCACATTGCAAAGAAAGGAAAACAAATCCATGACACTTTACTTGCCTCATGCAGCTGGTGACTCGAGAAAAGATTGACAACAATTAACAGAAGTTTAGCGGGAAAAGGGATTAAAACAAAGATGGCGCGATGAATGTAGGTAATGGTAACCTACTTGTCGATCGGTATGTATGCAACATTTTTGCAGAAGACAATGAGAATCGAGTCAACAGAGTTGAATTGCGATATTCGAACGACCAAGACCAGAACGACAATTAAAGCGTTGTACATACAAGTTCCCGTAATTAACATGTAAGGAGTTGAATAAAAATGTAAAATCACAAAAGACGGTTCACGTTACAGTATATTAAAATTTCATTTTTTTTTTTCAGCACGTTCAAAATGTAAATGCACAAGCAAGGTTTTGAAACCCCATAAAGTACTTAAATTCTTGACCAGTTTCATATTTGGAGTGCACTTGTCGATCTGTCCGTCTGCCTAACTGCGTAAACATTCTTCCGAAAGAATTCCGAAAGAATTTGAAAATGACTTAATCCCGTCAAAGGCCACGTCTACAACACCCACACTCCCGTGGAACAAAGATTCGGATCACCTTTGTTGTTGTCCACGTTTTTTGCTTTTTATTCAAAGTACAACACGCAAACCCAATAATCCGAACCCAATCATAGGGCATGAAGATTCGGATTTTTCCGTTTTTTAGTCCTTTTTTTTAAGATAACGGGTGATGGATATAAAAGATTGCAGCTCATAATTCTGAGCAAATAATGCAATTTAATTGTCTGAATTTAAGTTCAACTACGATCAACTGCGATCATATCGAATTCAGTATGTTTAATAGTGCAGAAAAAAAAACAAAGTAAATCTTTAAGAAAATATATTGATAATGAAAACCGCGAAGTAAATCATATTAGAGTAAAAATTGTGTACGGTATTTGTTTGCAAGATCGACAACAGTTCGATTCATTACATATGCCGTTCGTATATCGTATCATTAGTATCGTATATCGTATGCATGTCAAATTTAACTTTTGTTTAATTTGTCAGCACTTACAAAGTGCTAGCAAATGTACACGCGCCAACATTATCTAAGTTTGAAACTTGTCAGACCTTTGACAATTACTGTTGGACCTATGAAAAAATGATGCCGAATTTCGGAACTAATCTGATGAGAGTGTTAAGAAAATATTTAAGATCAAGTTTAATCGCAAGCATTATCTTAACACGTGGATATTTTTATCTCCTGATAGGCAGAGAAGCCAGATATAGACTTTGCTATGTACTATGATCAAGTGTATATTGGAAGCGTATGTGATAGATATAACGAGAACTAGGACCGAGATAAGGTACTATAATATTAAGCAAAGTCTACGCTTAAGCACTGAAGCTGGACAAACAATAATTTTAGAATATTAACATCGAACTCTAATCGTTTTTGTTTGTGATTTTTTTTCTTTTTCCATAAATTTTCTACAAAAATTTTATTAAGCATGTATTAAATTTGCTTCGGTTTGTGCTTATTTCAACATTGGCCAATTCTTTCTTTTAAACTCACATGTAATTTAAAATAACGATAAGAAATGGCCAATGAAATTTAATTGAATCATGTGTGAAAATTCCTTTTCCCATCAGTTGGCGCTCAAAGGACACAATACCAGTCCATGCTTTACGTTGTCCAAAAATTGCACAAATATTTTCTAAGACGTTCAATACGTTACACACATCGCGAATTTTGAGAAATATATTCCCTTCTATTTTTCTTCTTTTTTTTTTATCTCCGTTACATTTTCGATAACCAACTTGAAGCTCACTCTCTGCCGCCTTGCGTATGTGTTTCAATCGCAGTTTAATAACTTATAAATATTAGTCAATAGATTTTTGTAACTGAGTCAAAATGCAAATTTTTTTCTGTTCCGAACAACAGAATACTTGTAAGCCATTGTTTGAGAATTCTAAGCGATATATAATTGCAAAGCAATCCAAGTATTTTAGAACTTTCAATATTTTTCTTTTTTTGTTTTTAATTTCGCTTAAAAAATTCCATTCTTATCTTTGCATTTTAAAATTAGAAAATCGAAAAGAAAACCTTGTTCGATTATTTGCTCTCCTCTATTTTCGCTAATTCTTTTGCTTCATCACGATTATCTTTTGCATTCAATACAATATTTGTTCTTTTGGTTTGTTTTAATTCTTATGATTCCTTCAAAGAGCGCAAGCGACATTACGTTATCGCGTTCATATTATAACATAACATATGTTCATCCGAACATGTATATATATATAGTTGGCCGTATATATATGTGCATAAGTATACGTGTATCAGACTTATGTCTCTACTCAAAATTTTAACCATAATAATGTTTTCACTTCAGTTTCCGTTCACTAACACATCGTTTCGGCAACAAATTGCAATAATTTTTCGATTTTTTATTTATTTTTCTTATCTCTCCTAAGTAATCTTCGATAAATAATTTCCAATTTATTTTTGTTAATATCAATCAAATTACATATGGAAAGATCAAATGTGATGAATTTGTAAGCATTAGGAAAAGTAGAAGTGGAAGTGGAAGTGGAAGTGAAAGTGAAAGTGAAAGTGAAAATCAAAATCATTGCGTATAAAAAAGCTGCGAGAAAGAAAAAGAAGAAGAAATTAAATTACCGAAAAAAAAAACGAAAAAAATACGACTGAGTCGTAAAAGGGTGGATGAATAAATCCGGAAAAGCAATACATTTTACATCGTATTTCAGAGATAATCCTAAACGATTTTCATTTTATGACCTCTACCATTAGCTAAGACGTTGTTAGTTAGTAATCTGATTATATTGCATACGAAGTTTTGAGAAAGACTTCGAATTAAGCACTTTCTTGACCGGTATGAGAATCAATTTTTTATTAAATAATTTGCAATTGGCTTGAAAACGTCCATATTAAAGAAAGAATTAGTTTCTGTGTAGATTTATAGCGCTACTTATGTCGAGAAAGACTAATTTCTTACTTGTTGTAAGAAAAGCTTATTCTCGCCTGTCATCGAATCTTTTATACCCATCATCTTTATCCTAGAAAAAGTTTGCAAAAAACCAAAAAAAGAAGAAGTTTTGACATTCGCTAACATTCAAAGAGTGGCACTGAATTACTTCCATTTTTGTGCAGGGGCTATTGAATCGCTTATAGAGCAAATATCGAGTTTTGCGCATGATTTCCAATGTTTTTGTCAAACTTGGAGCCGCCATGTCTTGAATTTCGCGACCACAAATTGTATCTACCACAAATATTCACACACGCAGTTAGACGGACAGACATCGATCAAGAATATGTGTACTTCGATATATATACTTGGGAACGTTTTAATAAAACGAATACTCGCCTATCTATTCAGAAATTGATGATTGATGAAAATGAAACCCAATTTCTTAGTGCCCATCAGCATTAGCTTATTTTTGAATAAACATTTCTAATGTTTGCATTCTCTGATCCAATTTAATTGATTTTTTAAATTATCTTAGCAAACTCTTATTAACAATAATTTTAATCCGAACTCAAATATGTGGAGAAAGCTTTGAGTCATTCGCTGGCAGTTTGCAAAACTCGTACAGATCGATTAACTTGGATCGCTGATGTGTATTCTGAGCTTCAAGAATATTTAGAAAAGTCATCATGATAATTTGATCAAAAGCGAGCAAGAATTTTTTCATATCAATTGCGCGAAATTATCTAAATTTACACCTCCGTAAGTTGGGAGTATAATCATTTTGCCAAAACGTTTGCAACGCGCAGTGCAGGGAAGCTTCAGAGATCCTACAACGTATCCATATTATTGATCTTCGTCCGTCCTTCTGTCTGCCCATCTGAATAGATCTATGTGATAAACGTACTCCCGATGGCTCAAATTAAGATATCGCTACTTCAAATTTGGCACAAACATTGGAAGCTTTTGTAGGCATGTTAGTAATGAAAATGGGCGAAATCGTTCATGGAATTTACGAAATTAAAATATAATTTTTATTTAATGAAATAAAATTAGTATAATTTATCAAATCTTTAACGTACCTAAAAGTTAATTACTAAATTTTTTAAACTTAAATTCAAAACTTTTAATTTAATTTCCCTTATACTTTAAAACTTACAAAAATTTTTAATTTCATAAAATCTAAATTTCTAAATCTTAAATCTAAAATCACAAATTACCACATTTTAAACTTTTAATTTAATTTCCCTTATAATTTAAAAATTACAAAAATTTTTAATTTCTTAAAATCTAAATTTCTAAATCTTAAATCTAAAATCACAAATTACCAAATTTTAAACTTTTAATTTAATTTCCTTATAATTTAAAATTTACAAAATTTTTAAATTCCTTAAAATTTCCAAATCTCACATTTCTAAACCCCAAAATACTAAATTTTAAATTTTCAATTTAATTTCTTTTATATTTTAAAATTTACAAATTTTTAAATTTATTAAAATCCAAAATCTCAAAATTCTAAATTTTAAATTTTCAATTTAATTTCTTTTATATTTTAAAATATACAAATTTTAAATTTTAAAAAATCTAAAATTCCCAAATTTTAAATTTCTAAAATCCCAAAATCCTAAATTTCAAATTTTCAATTAAATTTCTTTACATTTTAAAATCCACAAATTTTTAAATTTTAAAAAATCTAAAATTCCCAAATTTTAAGTTTCTAAAATCCCAAAATCCTAAATTTCAAATTTTCAATTTAATTTCTTTTATATTTTAAAATCTACAAATTTAAAATTTTAAAAAATCTAAAATTCCCAAATTTTAAGTTTCTAAAATCCCAAAATCCTAAATTTCAAATTTTCAATTTAATTTCTTTTATATTCTAAAATTTACAAATTTTTAAATTTCTTCAAAATTATAAAAATTCTCATATTCAATATAAAAAAATTAATTATAAAAATTATTAATAATAAAATTCATTTACTTAACTAAATTTAGTAAATACTCCTATCAATTAAATTCCCTTTAAATATGAAATTTTTATTAATTTCACTTATAAAATATATATTCTTTTAATTTCAATTACTTTTTTTTCTTCATTTATATAATTTACTAATGCTTTACATAACTCTTAATAAACTTTAAGTTAACTTATATTAGTATAATAGCCCATACATAGCCCATAGTATGCCAACATCATCTATAGAACACCTATATTTTCAAAAGCAAAAACAAATTGGCTTCATAAACTATGACTACAGTAGCTGTGAAAAAGCGGGGAAAATCGTCCGATTTTAATGTGTGCAGGATTTCTTTTATTTGCTTTTGTATTCCTTTGGTGTTTCTTTTAAGAGGAAGTAAGTGGACATAAAACGCTCGGCTATAGGCAATTAATGACATGCAATTGCGAACTTCCATCTTAAAAAGATAGATTTTTCGATGCGACTTCATCTGTTCAGCCGAGTTAAAATTATGTCCACGAAACAAATTTTGCATTTCGAGAGTAATTGGAACTCAGGCGGAGTTAAATCAAACGGAAAGGGCGATTACAGAATGACATGAGTCGACTTTCTGGCAAAACGGATTCCACGAACTACTGCAGTTTGACAAAATGCATCCTTATAATGCAAAAATTGTCTGGTCATTATTTTGGCGAATAGCTTCACGCAAGTGACGCTCAACGTGATTCGTTGCCTAATTAATCTTTCTTGCTGCTACTTTGACTCACCGGGAAGAATTCATAATGAACTCTGCCAAGATAAGCGAAGAAAACTTAACTTTACTACGTCTTGATCACAGTATGTCATGGATTTCTTTGAAAGCTTAAAGTGCATAAAGACGTAATGTCGGCGAATCGATAGTGCCATTTATTAAGTTACTTAGAACGGAAACACCAAGAATAAAACTACGTTTCTCAAGTGAGGGTAAGGCAAACAGAATCAATCAATTTTTATAAGGAGGCAAAGAGACTGGCGGGTCCCTATTCAAATTCCTAAGCGCAAAGAGCAGGAATTACTTTTTAACTGATTCTATATTGAATCTACATAACACACACCAATAGAAAGGAGACGTCACAACAGACGCATACTCCGGTATTGGTTCGACGAAACGCAGGTCTAGCCATTCTGTTAATGTAAGAATCGTTAAGCCATTTAAATGAAATTTTTTTTTTTTTTTTGAAAACTATTTTTTTTCCATTTAAAAAGATGAAGATTGACTGGCATTAAAATTACCTTTGAAACTTAGATGTAGAAGAAGAGCTTCGACTTAAACTTAACTTAAATTCGATAAAACGATTAGCAAAACTACATTTGCATGAATACCACCCAGTTCAATATTTGAACGCTTTCGCAAGTCGTTCAAAATCACTAAGATGTCCCAAATTAACTTTCGACGACCAATTTTTTAGCTGTAATTGCATACCAAATGCCAAGCATTAGCTCTTATGTGAGAAGAATTTCGCCAAGAGATGATTAGAGAGCGGCATGATTTGAAGTACGTAGCTTCTTAAGCGGATGAAGACTGCATATGATACTTTGATGTTTATTTTTTTTTAAAAGAGAGCGTAAAAAATATGACAGAATTGAGATAGGTAGAGAGAAAGCACGCCCTTTACATTATATATCGAAGAAAGGGTTTGTGCCATGCTTTTCAGTAAAATTCAAACGTGGTTAGCTTGTATTTTAAATTAAATTTATTACCAAATATTTGCCATTTTGATCTTCTGTCCTTCTGTCATTTCCCTGATAATGCCATGTAGTCGACACTGTAGGACTTTAAAGTCATGCATGTGGAAAACCGTTACTGCGTTCTTACTTAAGGTAACACAAGCGCATAAAACGTTTTTCAAGAAAATTTTAATTTTTTCTTTTTTGTTTTCATTTACTCTCTCATTAAGATTAAAAAGAAATCGCAAAAGGTAGTAAAAGTTTCAGTGCAATTCCGATCTGATGTGTTCTATTTTTATTGTTTTGCTTACTTCAGTCAATTGTCCTTGAAAATTTGTTGCATCTTCGCACTTCTGTGACATTTATTATTTTTGAGTGCGGAAAAATGTTTATAATGTTTCCAAACCCTAAGGCAAAATGAAAAATTATAAAGTAAAACAAAATAAAATATATATATATATATGTATATATTTAATTCTAAAATAAGCATTAGTTCAAGGTCGTGTAATTGTTTTGGCATGCTACGTAACCCAAAAAAAAAAAAAAAAAAAAAAAAAATACTGACTGTAATGACGAAAGCAAATAAATAAAATTAAAGAAAAAATACTTTTTGATATTTTCAATGAAAACTAATTGAGCAGATCTCCAGATTGTTGCTTTATAACCGCTTTTTAGTTTATCACCGCACATGTGGCACTCTTTATAAATGGTATGTAAGTATAGAGTGTAGGTAATAATGTCTTACGAGAGAATATTAGACATTCTGCGGTAATTAGGGAACTTTGCAACCAATTTCAATTTTCTACTTTAATTTTCATCGTCAAAAAACGACGATAATAAACAGAGGAACAATTAAGTTAAGAAATATATATCGATATTACATACATTACGTACATAAAATATCAGCCTTCGGCAAAATGAAACAAACGCAATAATAGTGTCATTAGCAATACATTATGTGTGTGTTACAAGTAAACGATTTATAACAAAATATAATTAACTAATTTCCGTTTAGAGGACCTTTCGCACTTGAAGAAATCCGTTCTTAATCATTTAATTTTTTCGCTGCCCGAGAAAGACATGTCCTGTTCCTAAGTGCGTTATACAATCGAAAAATTCGTTTCATCTAATTCTCGCATACAGCCTCAGTGCTCATATAACTTCTTGCACGTATGGGCGTTATTGACAGAGTCTTATCGGAACGTTTACTACGATAGAAAATTGTCATTATCGAGAATGAATTTTGGTAAAAAAATTATTTCGATATTATCGACACTGTATGTTACACTACCTATGCACGGGATAAGTAGACTTAGGAATTGTCAAAACACATCAGGAAAAAATTGTTATAACGTAATCTCGAAGTTAGCAAACAATAACCAGCAGCTAAAGAAATAGTTTCCATAAGACCTGAGCGAGCTATCTCCGCTTGCGAGTGCTTCGCAATTATGCACACCTTCAAGTAAATAGAAAGAAAAGGACACTTGCTTTTAAAATCACAATTGGATTTACTTTTAAACACAACGTGGGTTTAAAAACCAATTGTGCGAAATGTCTGATGAATTCCTGTTATAAAACGCAAATTGCTAAGGAAAATGCATTGAGCAAACCTCAAAACGTTATAAATAGGTACGGCTATCTATGCCACTTCACCTAACTCTCTCACAAAATATCAAAAATTGTGTTGCTTACTTTTCATGAGAGCGCTTGGATGGCAATTGATCCGTAAAATAGACCCAAATAGGCCCAGCTTATCACAATAAAATTGTATATGAAATTTGATTTTATTCGTATTCGTATTTTGGACGCATTTTCATCACAAAATGTCAAGAAATGACTGGCATGAAATTAACCCACTAAAGGCTGGGCTATATCTTCACACTTAATTCGCGCCTCCACTAAGATAATCGGTAGGTAATTAGTCAATATTGAAAGAATGAAAAAATGACTACAAAAGCTAAACGAAAATAGAGAATACAAGCATAAATAAAAAACAAATTAATGCTGCATGTTATAGAAATTTAAAAAAAATTGTTTTTATTCATCATGCGGCGTACGCGTACAATTGTACGCATACAATTGACGAACAGTTAAAATACATAAAATATAAAAAATTTTAAAGAATTAACGCAACTGCAGTTTTTTAAAATATCTTAAAGATCACCGAAACCTATCAAAAAAACCTAATTCGATCACTATCTTCAGGACTATATAACGGGCAAAATTCCGCCAAATATGAGAGCCATCTATCACTTATAACTTATAAGAATTTTCGAACACGTGTATAACTTATAAGTCAAAACTCAGTGAAATTGTAGCAACAATTTTTCGAATCCCCTCTCATATTCCATTCCAACCGTTCCTACGTAAATTGAAGCTTGATATGGTAAACGGGTGCGGTTTTCAATATTTCATGGTGAAAATTGGTCCATATTAATAAATTGAACTTACTCCACGTAGGTACATTTTCTTGATGTCACCGCATAAGGGTCACCGCGTAAGGATTGTCTGGGCATTTAAACCCTGATACGCCGAAAAGGACTAATTTCTAATTTTTTGTATTGAAAATTTGTTCGTGATAATAATTTGACATAAAAGTTAAATGGACCAAACTTGGACCCCATACCATATAGGATTTCTCATGAATAGTAAGAACTTGAAAAAAACCTTTTAGTTTTTATATATTATAATGAAAATGGGTTCATAGCAGAACTGTAGCAAAAAATTAATGACAACGAATTTGGATCGCGTGGGTCTAATTTTGACGCTCTAACATATATAGGGGTTATTATGAAAGCAAGCCCTTATATGGAGAGCAAGTCCCATATCTAGTTTGTTGTGAGGTATCCTGAAAAACTATAACATTTTTAGGATGTAAAGCAGGCTAAATTTGGAGCACGTTATAAGTCGTTTGGAGCATTCTCCAATGCGCAGAAGCAATCTTCAAGAACCCCATAAATTACGTAAAATCTTGACCAATTTCAAATTCCGAATGCACCTAAGCATGTCTATCTGTTTGTCTGTTCCTCTGTACATCTGCCCAACCATGCAATATCTACGGTAAACATTCTCCAACATTTGCAAAATAATTTGAAAATGGCCCAGACTTTTCAAAGAATACGGATGCAATGCCCTCACCGCTCCCTATCCAACAAAAACTTTCCTTGTTTGTTGCTTGTTATTCGTTAAGTACAACATAGACACCTTATCAATTTTCATTTTTATTCTGAAAATGGAAAAAGTCAACTGCGCCCACCCAATATCATAGAGTATGAGCATTTAACATTTTTCCTTTTTGTTAGTCTTTTTTAGGCTAACGGGGACGGACATAGAAAAATTCGAACCGAATATAATTTTCTTTTCTGTCAATTTTATTACTCCGCGGTGAATCGTAACGTAGCAAAGCGAACAACAGAAAATTGTGGCTGCCTTGGCGGATTGTCTTCACTTCACGTAATAAGTGAAATAACTAACACATTATAGCTAATAGTCCTTTTTTCGCGAATGTAATAGAAGTTTATATACAAAATTTCGATTCATTGTCTGAAAGTTTTGCGATATTAATAATTTCAAAAATCAATCCAATATAACATTTCGATCAATTATTCTCGAGCTGATGCATTGTACTTACAAAAAAGATCCAGACGCCAACTCTCAAACGGCACCTGCCAAAACTTCGTGTCGACGACGGCGGTTGTCATTGTTTTCAAAACATTTTTGATGGGAAAAACTACTGTTAAAATTCAACAATAGCTTGAAAAGTGTTGTAATATGATTTTTCTCGGCGGTCTGTTTGATTTTAATCGAGGTCATATGCGCATCGGAGATGCTGAATGTAATGAAACACTAAAGAAATGAAAACAAAGCTTCAGAGCAGTCTTCGCCATTTTTAAGTAAAAATCAAAATATATGATCATAGTACCGTAGCATATAGTACACACACACTATACAATAAAGTTTATGGCCATCAAGAGCGCATGCGATTGCATTTCTAATGATCGCAGATATCCGCAATACAAAGTACCTTTTCTCCCAATTTTACCTACCTATGCGTCTCTATAAAACTGAAATAATTTATTATCCGTCACAAATCAGGCTTGATCCCGACCAGCCCAAACGTATTCCCGGTTGGGTGAAAACCAGTAGCAACTTAAAAATTGTGAATTGTTATGATTACTAACATAAAACCTGTCGATGTTATGATTGTTGATACAAGTACGCATTCGAATTAATAAAGCAGAAGAAGAAAGGAACGGGGATTCTCCCAACAATTACTAATCCATAGAACTTCATCATTTTTACATCCCACATTACAAGCGAATCGAGCAAATCGAGCAAATCGAGCAAATCGAGCAAATCTAACATACCTTATATACAGGGTTTACGTGGCACTTAAATGAAATGCATTCACAGCTTCTTTAGCATAACACGTGTGTATTATTGTATTGTATACGATTCATTCCTTTCCAAGTCGTTCAAGTAATTTTTAATTTCGACATTTTTCAAATAAATTATCCATGACGAATGCGAATGGTTCAACACAATAGCATCGATTAGAAGAAAATGAGTCTATGGCGCTCTAGTGGCGCTACTTATCAATCTTAAGGTTTTTATCTTCGTGTTCAAGCTTCATAACCAATGTAATCGTATGTAGTGCATTTTTTTTTCTGTCAGGCATACGTGTGGAACAGATTATTAGCATTAGCGAGGCTCGTCAAATGACTTCAGAGCAAATTCTTCTTTTTTCCAACTCTTAAACGCCTTCGTTTTCATATGTAGGAGTTTTCATACCTTCTGTTAAATTTGTCGTCATCTTCATGACGATTAGGAATATACGAGTACATAAATGACATATCTTGTCATATGAAATATTGTTGAAATGTTGATCAGAGCAACATTCTGGTCCGCTTTAGCCGTGTACATCGGTCTATCTAAATTCCAGTCGTTTCCGTTTTCTAATAAAAAAACTGACATAAAAATATTCGACTTGGAGAATTATACAGATCAAGTGATTAAGTCATAGATTTTGAAAAAACGAAATATAAAAAGCGTAACGACGTAAACATATAAAAACAAATTGAAATGGAGCGTGAGGATCCCGTATTCCTCTATTTATACGTATGCTACCTTGGAATGACTTATACCCAAGTATCGTCCCAACGTAAAAAGAGCCTTTTTACCTCGTTTTAGAAAGCAGAGTCTCCCAAGAAATTTAGTATGTTTGGTTCATTTACACACGAAACTTCGTTCCACGCGTAGCACTTTGAACCAACTTCCTAATTAATATTCCGTAAAGAAAAATTTTTGGTTACACCAAATCGACCAAATCTACACAAATACCACTTATTGGTATTACTGGTTATAATCAATTTTCTAAAATGGCCGCAAATCCGGAAAAATTAATGATTTTCATACAAAACGAGTAAGAAAATTATATTTGTTCGCGACCGAATCTTTTATACCCATCACCATTATCCTAAAAGAGAAAGTAAAAGCACTGAATTTCCGTGCTCTATAATACGGAGAGGGCCCGGCTGATTTTGTCTATTGTCAAAGTGAAAGTTTTTGGCGCATAGGGGCGTGAGGTTTGTAGGCGTGTCTTGGGAAAAGTTTGAATCATTTCCAAATTCTTTTGCAAATTTGTAGGCGATATATGCATTTTCGCTAACGGGAGAATGTTGACCACAAATACTACACAGTTTCGCAGATGCGCAGATGAAAAGACGAACAGACTGACATGTTCAGGCGCATTCCGAGTTTGAAACTGTCCAAGGATGTGTATACTTTATGGGGTCTTTAGGCTTGTTTCTGTTCATTGAAAAAAAACTGAATTTTGATTTTTACGGGTATTACAGCATCGCCCATAGAATGTCCGTTCAGATTTTCGTACTTCTATTTGCTTTATTTTATGAGTAATGAGTAATGAGGAAAAAAACAATTTTTTAAAACTTTTGAAAAAAGATATGTTCGCAGTTTATGCTGTACTGTGGGCATGTCCTTCGACCAATTTGACCCATTTTCAATACCAATCTGCGTGCAAGAACAGCTAATGTTTCTGCCAAATTCGAAATCGATAGCTTCATTTTTGAAGTTATTAACCTTTTAACCATTTTCGTGGCCGAAAAATCAAACTGATATGAAATGAAAAATTTGAAAGTATTTTCTATGGGCGATGCTCTAGTACCTCTAAAAAAATGGGGAAAATCGGCACCATCTACTTAATTCCACAGAGTGCGACAGAGAGTGACAAGGGTTTTACGTAGGTTCCTGCCTATGTGGCTTAACTCTACGGTGTCGATGACACACAGGCTAATTTAGTGTAACCCACGCCTCCCAGTGAGTTGGACAATCCCTATAAGGTAGGGGCCCAAACGACACTGGAGTCCAGATTGTTTATTGCGTATGGCTCAACAAATCCACCCTGGTAAGTGGTGAGGTCTATCCTTACCTCTGTTATTCCGCTAGAAAATGTGAAAACCACAGCCACCACGACTACTCTCCGAAGGGCCGTACCCAAGTGTGTCATAATTTAATTTTTTTTTTAAATACTTTATTACGCATAGAAACAAGTTTCAAAACCCCCATAAAGTATATAAATTATTAGCCAGTTTGAAATTCGGAATTCACCTAAGCATGTCCGTCTGCGCGGCTGTGCAGTAGTTGTGGTACACATACTCCCGTTCACAAAAATAGAGATATCGCCTACAAACTTTAAAAAGAATTTGACAATAGCACAGACTTTTCAAAGAACAGGCCTTCAGCGGCCACACGTCTATGTAGGAAAAACTGTAACCACCTTTGCTTTCCGTGTTTGGTGCTAATTACTTATAAATTACCACACATACAACATATAAATTTACACTTTTATTCGGAAATTAAAGAAAAATTATCTTCCAGATCCCAAATTTACATAATTTGCTTAAAACAATTCATGCACAAAAATATACGAACGTCGAACTTTGAAATTCAAATGTCCCATCATTCTCGACGCATTGAACTATTTACTTTAAATGGTTGATGAGGCCGGTAACCGGTAACCATAAAACACATATAGTTTTTGTTTACATTATTTTTTTTTTTTTTTTTTTTTTAGCTAATTCGTTTAATTTTATTTATTGTTTTTACGAATTTTGTCTATATTTAAATTGAATAGTAAATAATAATCATTGGTTTCGTTGTCCACTCTGCTTTCATTTTCTTTCCGTGCTATGTGTTGTGATGGCTCGCATCCAAAAATTGATATTTACATATACACGTACATTTCATTTAAATGAACCTAAAATCGTCGATCTTATTCTTAATGTACAGTATGACGTGCACTTTTCTGTTTATGTATATATTTTATTATAAACGAGCGAAAACGTTATACACATATATATATATATACATATACACCCATCACCGAAAGATGAGGGGTATATTCATTTTGTCAAATCGCTTGCAACGCCCAGAAGGAAGCATCAGACACTCCACAAAGTATATACATTTTTGATCAGCATCAAATTCTAAATCAATGTAAGCATGTTTGTCGGTCCATTCAGCGCTCTATCCCTTTGCGTGATGTCTGTTATAAATTATGTTATGTTATCGACTTCAACTATGGCAGAAACATTGAAAGTTCTTGGACACAGGTTGGTATTGAAAATGGGTCAAATTGGTCGAACATGCCCATAATATAGCGTAAACTAAAAACATACCTTTCTTCAAAAGGATTCAAAAATTGTTTTTTTTTGCTCATTACTCATTACTCATAAAATAAAGCAAATAGAAGTACGAAAATCTGAACGGACATTCTATGGGCGATGCTGTAATACCCGTAAAAATCAAAATTCAGTTTTTTTTCAATGAACAGAAACAAGCTTCAAAAACCCCATAAACTATATACATCCTTGGACAGTTTCAAACTCGGAATGCACCTCAACCTGTCCGTCTGTTAGTCTTTTCATCTGCGCATCTGCGAAACTGTGTAGTATTTGTGGTCAACATTCTCCCGTTAGCGAAAATGCATATATCGCCTACAAATTTGCAAAAGAATTTGGAAATGATTCAAACTTTTCCAAGGATACGCCTACAAACCCCACGCGCCTAGGCGCCAAAAACTTTTAGTTTGAAAATAGAAGAAAACAGCCGACTCTACTCCATATTATAGAGTATGGAAATTTAGTTCTTTGACTTTTTTTGTCTTTTTTAGGATAAAGGTGAAGGGGGTATAAAAGATTCGGACACGATCGAATATAATTTTTCTACTTGTTTTAATTCGTTTTCGTTTTTATTTTAGTTGAGAGAATTCTTCTGAAAGAGTCAGAAAAAATTTATAGCTTAATAATTGTTATGGCTGATCCATTAGTTATGGTTTTCGTTTCAGAAAATTATAGTCTCTTAAAACAATTGCTTTTCTGTTGTTTTCTGTTTAATGAACGCCACCGGCGACATACCATTAACTCAGAATACGCGTAGCAGCACACCGGTCGCCAATAATTGCAATTTAAAATCGATAATACCAGCTCTCGGGATGTCATCATGTAGAGGCAAAGCAGAAGCATTTGCACGGCATCTGTCATCCAAGCTGCGAACCTTAGGATCTCAGGTAAACTATAAATATTTCAGTATTTTTTTTTATCATATTTTACATTGTAGTAATCTGTAAATTTTTAGGCTGATGAGTATTGTTTAGATATATCGGATGAAAGTTTCACAAATGGTGATGCAACAACCTCTAGTAACACTTGGATGTCCCAGGATTATCAAGAGACTGTCCAGCATAGGCCAGTTACCGAAGTGCAGCCACTGCGTCATGATAATGGATCGTTTTTCGATTTTCATTGTGAACTTGAAAGTCCAGGGAGCCCTGTGAATGAATGCGAATATTTGCCTTTAATAGAATCTAATACTAACTCAACTTATAATTCAGCCAATACTTCGGATTACAGTTGTGGTTCGTTGGCTAGCAGCCAACACCCGTCTTCTGAAATCAGATCTCAACTAGATTTAACTTTAACGGATTTAACGCATGCGCCACATAATAGTTCAGAGCAAAGACTAAATAACGGAGTCGAAGAATCAGGACAATTTGAAAACAATCTCTCAGGAGATGATGACTTTAACAGTACACAACACAACAACATTGACGGGCCCGATATAACGGATTGTGCTGTTGATAAACGTATATTACAAGAACTGGAAAAGTATGATGAAATCATTACCGATAATAGCACAAAAAATGACTATGACAATGACGGAAGCGACCGACTGTCAGCAATGCAAAAATTAATAAACGGTTACGGTTATTGCAATAAAGAACTTTTGGATATTAATAAGGAGAAACATACAGAAGATTTAGACTCGAACAATAATGAAGCGACAAGCTCGATGTCGGTAGATTTAGGAATACATTCAGCAGCTACAACGAATCTTTCACCTTCATTTTTGTACACCGCCACCACCGATGATGAGGACGATTGCCGTCCTCAAGCAGTGCGACGTTGTTCTTCATTGAAAACTAGCAAAACACCACCTGGAACGCCAAGCCGTAAGAAAATTGTTCGCTTTGCGGATGCGCTTGGTTTAGATTTGGCCGACATTAAGACATTTCTAGATGAAATACCCACCATACCAAAGTCAGCTTTTGACGATCTTGAGATAATGGACAGTGAAACGCCCATACAATTTCGACCTAGATCAGAAAAAATGTTGATACCATTATTTCAGCAACCAGGCGGTTTGTCAACCTTCCTTAATTTGGTGCGCGAGAAATTAGTTGTTTTGGAAAATGCTGCGGTCACTGATAGCGTTAATCATACTATTACTGGATTTGTACGGGTACGTAATTTGGATTTTCACAAATCGGTTCATATACGTTACACATTGGACGGTTGGCGGAGTTATGCCGACTTACAGTGTAATTACGTTGAAAATTCATGCGATGGCTTCTCCGATAAGTTTACTTTTGTGCTGTTTGGCAATTCGTTGCATATCGGTCAACGACTTGAATTTGCTGTACGTTTCCAATGCAAAGGTCACCAATATTGGGATAATAATTATGGTATAAATTATTGTTTTCAATGCTTGCCCATCTCGACAGCTATTATACACAACATTACTTCACAATTACTTCCTTCACAACACTCGAATAACATATATGGAATTTTAAGTCCTGCAATAAGCGAAGCATGGTGTAGTTCCTTTTATTAATCAAAAGAGAAAACAAATCAAGTGCTATAATTGCGGTCAAAACAAGACCGATATAAGGAATTTATTGCAAAATTAACATTAGTAAAAGAAAAAACGAAAATTACTCAGGAAACTTTTATAAAAAAAATATTATATTTATAAGACTGTGATTATGGCATTGAAACTAAATGTTTAAATTTATAAAGAACGAAAAAATTTACATATTGCTTTAGACAAAGCAAACTTTTAATTATCATTGAATGTAGTTCAGCATAATTAAATATTAATTCCGTAAGCATTCAATTCATTTACTTAGAATAACTCACAGTACAGGCCTACAGGGCATTGAAGGAATCCAATCAATTAAATCTTCAACTCAATACCAGTGCCACAATGTCATTAGAAAAATACATATAGAAAACAGAAAAAAAAGTTACGATTATTAGATTTAAATAACGAAAAGTAAAATTTATTACAACCAAGTGATGGTATAACGATTTGTGTAATTTTTTTATTTTTAATTATTATGATTTGCTTAATTTTTTTGGATGTATATTTTTGTTTTTTTTTTTTTTTTTTTTTTTTTTTTTTTTTTTTATAGTTAATCGTTTTGTCTTATATATTTTAAAATTGATTATTTATTAATTTAATTGCGCAAACTTTATGTATCTTTAATTTTATATATGCGTACCGCGCACTGCGAAGCAAAGATAAGTGCCGGATTGCAATGCTATATCAATACATAACAATCTGTATAATTTGATCTCGAAGTGATTTACTTACGCTACAATTGGTAAAATTAATTGAACAGAAAATCGGTCAAAAATGTTATACGTCTTGTAGCGTCTATGGGAAATATTCATGCAAGTATTCGAACACTCTGCTGAAATAAAAATAAGATAAGAAAGAAAGATAATAATCAAGAAACCTTTCACTAAACGTCTTTCGGCTTTCCATCCATAAATTCTCCTCCATAAATTTTATGGATTCAAAAATTCCGTATAAGTAGTCGAGTAGGTAAGAATCGCGAATACTAAGTCAGTGCACGTGGGTTCCAATTTCATTGCAGTAGAGTTTTCTTTGGGCGTAGCTATAGTGAACGCTTAGTCGGTAAAGGCATAACATTTATCGACTTGGCAGATATCCACAAGGCTTCGGCCATCACCTCCTTTACATCTTTTTCTTTTCTGACTCGTTTCCGACCCTCATCGTGTTACATGGATAGGTGACATCCCGTTAGTGAATAAATAAAAAAATTTTATAAAAAAAAAGCAATTGCATAACAAATTTTCTTACTCATGCATATTACCTAAAGACGTACCGTGTGACAAGCCTTAACCGAATATTAATTTTTGCGCTGATATTTAAACAATTATTCGCCAAGTTCCGTGACCTATGATGCACTAAGTTTAATCGCATTGTGACTATGGAAAGAAAGAGAAATGTATTTTTGGCATCTCTCCAAGAAAAAGATAACAATGTTTGCAAAAGAATGCCGTAAGTGTAACGATTGTGTGTGTAGCGGGAATTTTGAGCGTTAAGATGTTTTCTACTCATCTAGTCACTATTAATATAGATCAAGTCTAGTAGGCATTTTATGACTGAACGTAACCTCGACAGTGATTAGTGAATTGTTTCGATACATTTCGCTTTTGAAAGTTAGTTCAATATTTTGAATAATATTTTACATAGATGTTAATTTAATAAGAATGGCTATCAGCATATAGTTAAGAAATCATATGTCATAATTTGGGATGAAATTATATTCAGATAGCCATCTGCTGAATGACATTCAAAATGCATTTTGAAAATAATAATGAAATCAATTAAATATTACGTATTAGCCTCTTAGTTATACACTCGTACGTTCGTTAAACGCAGAGTATGTGTAATGTCGAATTAGGTTGTAATGAAACGACTTAACACAATGGCAACAACGATATTCTAAGATACTTTATGCACAAATGCATATTCATAACAATAAAATTTGATGGAAGAATCCGACAAGGACAAATGGACGGATCATAAAGTATATATTCGTCATACACAATTAATTTATTAATTAATTAATTATGGCATAGCAACGTAATTTGGTATATATATCACTCAAGACTATCATACCGGCCACTTCTTAACTTGTATGTATTCGTTTATTTTTTTTTTTTTTAATAAATATTTTGTCTTATTTTATTTCATAAATCAGTAATAAAAATGTAGTAAATAAATGGTATACTCTATCGAAGTTCTTTGCATTTTTATTTTGTTTAAATTTTATTTTTTACCTCAGTTTTTTTCTCGGACCGCATCGCGAAACAAATGTAAATATTATATGTTAAGAAACTCAATGAAAATCGCGAAATATAATGTAACGAAACCTATACCTCTATACCAGTACTCTTTGCCAAAGATAACAATTGTTCAAAAAAAAAAAAAAAAAACAAAAAAACAAAATTGTTCTGCTACCCATCATGTATTTGATAAAGTGTAGAGATAATTATTCTGTTATTATTTTAATGTAAAAATTCGAATCTCAGCGAAAACGGCCATTAGCAGTTATATTCATTCTCCTACAGATATGCGCTCACTTCGAAAACATTAAAATGTATGTTGTTCTGGGAATCTTTAAAATTAACATTAAAACAATTATTTACTTATCCCAATTTTTTCTTGCTCGCATAATCATGATTTAAGACGATCTACCTGATGCATACATGACGTTGAAAAATCTTTTTGATTTTATATTAAAATTTTTTTTTTTTATTTTACATACGTTTTTTGGAATTTTCAAAACGTTTTCTCGTTTCACGTTGGTGATGGGTTTAACGAAATCGTGAAATTGATAGGTGCTCTTAAAAACACTCAGCATTAAGTAGAACAAAATGTTTGCATTTAAAGACTTACACTATGTTAAAAATATATACATACATATTGACATTCATATATTCATTCGTATATTGAACACAAATACATCCATCCATCCATCCATCCATACATGCATACATGCATACATGCGTACATATGTATGTATGTACGTATGTATGTATGTATGTATGTATGTATGCATGTATGTATGTATGTATGTATGTATGTATGTATAAATGCATATATATATATTTTATTTATACGTTATATCAAATTTATTAAATAAAATTTTAACTTTGAAAATGAAAGACCTTTCGGTAGTTTCAATATCAGTACGAGTGAGAAATTTTTTTGAAAAAAATGGGCTATAAAATCTATAAAAATTGATTAAAAAATATTTTACCGAAGAATAACAATTATCTACAATGCGGGTACACTTTTATATTTAACTATTGATTTTTTGATCTATATCACCTTTTTTTGACGTTATTCGAAACTTTGGCTGTATGTGTAAACGCAAGATATCGCTTTGAACTGATGGAAGAGATTCTCAGTTTCTGAGAATGTCATTTCAACGATAAATCTCGATCATCATACTATAACTTATTGATTGTTTTCTAAGGCCATCCAAGTCATAAAGTTGTTTATAATGAAAGGAATTATAACGCTTGATACGCGAATAAATACGAGTCGAAAACAAAGGCATTTCCTGAGATATTATTTTTCGCTCGGTTGAATACGTTGCTTACTATTGCTTACTATTTTTCAATCTTCGGGAAACGGAGTAGAAAGTATTGTGTAGACTATTAATTATGATATTTGGAGATTTTTCGAATATATTTAACAAAAGTTTGCGTATAGTTAAGTTTATAATCATTTTATAGCCGTAAGAGAAATTCCATTCTTATAATGAAGGATTTATATACAATGGCTTTACCAGCCCGTTTGTCATCTAAGTTGTGACAATTAATGCCATTTGTTAGTAGTTAATAAGCCATAACTCATGCGAGAAAAAAGGTTATTAGGTATAGATGACCTAAAGCTGAGCGAATAGCGGAATTGTTTATTTCGGTATCTCTGGACACGCTTGTCAAAGGTATTTTGGGAAATTATAGATAATGGATCGAGGCGATTTAATGTTCGACAAACAAAAGGTCTGGTATGAGGGAAATAACTTGCGCAGCGATGTCTCGTGATGGTTTGTCATTAGTTTGATGGCGTTCACATTCCTGGTGGACTATAGTACATCACGTACAATAGGACTGATATTTGTTTAGTAAATAAATTTGGCTTTTACGAGATGTTTCCATAAATAAAAAATTGTTAAGCCCTACATGCAAATGGATTTATAAGCAGCTTCAATAGTTGCTTCAATACACCCACAAGAATGTGTTGCATAATATTTAAATACGCAACGGTACACCCATAAAAAACTAAAGTGTTTCAGTTTATTTACATTGCATAGCCTAGGCAACCATTGTCGATTAGATCAATAACTTAATCCTTTACACTAATTTCAGCAAACAATTTTAAAAAGAACTATTCAACCATATTCTAATACTAAGTAAGCAAATATAAATTCCCAAAAAATGGAAGTTATGGAAGAAGGGAACCTTATGGACCGAGTGCCTATTTTATTGCAAAGAGATTTGCAATACTATCAGGTGAATGAAGACTTTCAGTTTGTCTAATGTTTTTTGGTTTTTTTATTTATTTATTTACTTAATTATGCGAAAAACGTCTACAGACCCATCAAAGAGTTTTACAAGAACCCATTTGCTCGGGTATAGTGGGTGGGAAATTAGATTTTCCACGCTATGCGTCATTCGCGGCCATCAAAATTATACTGTGGTGGGAAGATGAATATTTTGCTTCTTATCGCAAGCACTCTGGTCTACTGCATACGGAAAAACAATTGGCTGAAGCAGACATTGTAAGTGTAAAAGTAAAAAAAAAAGATATTTAAATATTTTTTGAAAATTTGCTCGTTAGTCAGCAGCGATAGTTAAAAGTTCCGATCCGGATAAGTTTGTTATCTTAGTTACAAAATCAGCTGATTTATTGTTGGAACATTTACATATACTTTCGCAAGAGTCCTTAGATCACGCCGATCTGTCGGTACTGACAGCTACTATCGGAGCGGCCGCTTTAATTAGAAATTGCCTAAATGTCTACTTGCAAGCGGCCACAACTAAAATTTATCCACCTAAGGGAAATGACAAGGGCGGCGCATTAAAGATCTCTCTTAAACAATATTCACAAATGTCTGAAGCTTTGGCTGAACGTCTATTGGATTTACATTGCCGCCTGCTGCTCTTGTACATTGTTCAAGATGCCGATGCGTTGCATTGGGAAGATAGAGAACCGTTTTTCGAATCTGAACGTGGCTCGTACATCATACAAATGTGGTGGTTATATATATATGGCACGAAAGATGATCTCTGGAATTCGGTACCTCCGAAGATGGCTCAACGAATTTTCAGCGGCATGCTAAATGATACGTTGAGTGTGTTAACTGTACGTTATTCGCAAATTGTCACTAGCCATGCCCGGGCTCAATTGCATTTAGTAGATATTTCCAATCTGTTATTTTGTGTCACCGAACTATTGCCGCACGTATGCGAAAGCGGAGAAGCTTACATAGGTAACTATTAAGACTGCTATATAATGAAAATTGAAGCGTTGTGTTAATAACGAACCCAAGGATTGAAAATTTTTATATCCATCACTAGTAGAATACTGTTTGCACCCAAATTCCAATCCTCATGCATATAAAGCCCCTAAACGAACCCCCAAATTATTTACAAGCACACCAGGCCGTCCGTACGATCTGCTTCTTGTTAAAAAATGTTCAACTGATTTGATTTCAGTACTCACACAATATGTAAGAAATAATCGTGCAATTGCTTTTCCGTTCGCACACATATCACATATGTGTGACATAGTTGTGACGTACACTAACTGAACTCTCAAATATATATCGAGATTTCGAGAAATTACTCACCGAGATCCATAAAATATCCAAGGTATAGTAACATTTTTTCATGTTTAACATAGACGGCAAAAATATATATTTAATGGATTGGGCGATATCAGGTATCGAAAGTAGTTTGCAAAATTTTTGATTAAGATGATCTTCACTAGATAGCGATTACATGTAAGTTGTCATCTACACCAGCGCACACAGCCCTTTAGCAAATAGAGTAATAGATGCCGAACTTCACGTTAACCAAATTTTCAACACACTTGCAGTTATGTGAGATAAAAAAAGGTATAAAATTGCAAATTCTTCGACGAATCTTTGAATCTTTGAATCTATAAGTGAGATGACATTCATGTGCAACGCGTAGTAAATACTGTGGAATTATTTTTCAAACTCAAGTGTCAACTAAATGTTAAGCCTCATCATGTGTTAGAAGCACGTAATGAATCCAGTTAAGTCAACATATAGCTTATATCTGGGTGATGAATATTCGAGATTCGCTTTAAGGCGATGATAACTTTCTTTGTTCCTTTTTTTTTTTTGTTTTCTTTTACTAATAAGTTTTATGGAGCGAATTGCATCTAATTAACACACACGCGCATACATATGCATGTACATACGCATATGTGTATGGGGCGCGTGCACATGTGTATATATTTCGCAGGTTTACAGCTAACAAACCAAAGTGTCATCATACGCGATATACATGCCAAGTGTCGCGAACTCTTTTACTGCCTTCTGTTACGTGGTGCACCACTCGGAGTGCTCTCAAAGGTTTGTTTTATTAAACCATATAAACGTTTTAATACACATACATACATGCAATAAAAGAGGGGTAAACAGTTGAAAAATCTGTTCTTTAAATCTATAATTACAACTACAGCGCGTGTAAAAGCCTTCAATACCAATGTACACTACACTACCATAACTAACATAACTGCGAACCTTAATTACTGCGAACCTTATATAAATTTTGATTTAAATCACGGATCAGTAAATTTGCTTAACGTTAGCCGAAGCAGTGCTCTAAGAGGAATGCGGTACTGAACTTATTTAAACTAAGATCGCATAAATTTTTCGATGCAAGAATATTTCCTTTAATTAATTGATTTTATTAATTAAATTTCGTTTTTAACAGTTACTTTCGTCCTATAATAGAAACAAAACTATGTTAATCCAGTTAACTAACTGTTCAATGTCAATGAAAGGCTATCGCTATTCAAATTGGATCAATTGCTGCCAAGATTTTGATGAAGAATATTTTTTTATATATTCGTTGAATATATAAATAAACACGAATTTATACAAAATCAAACAACTGATCAAAACTGGTATCAATATATTTATTTAAATAATACGAGAATTCGTTGTAATCGATATTAATAATAAAAATGCTTATGTAAGGTGAACTTTTACAGTATAATAACTATATATACTGTTATATGTACTTTTTCCTATACGAACGAATGACTTATGGACATGAATATATTTCATGTTTCATATTACGTCCGCATGAGTAGGTAAGAATCGCGACTACCAAATGACTTTTCGCGGGTTAAAATCTCGGCTCGGTAGAATTTACTTCTCTATAATGCTATAATGAGCACACGCTCGGTAAAGGTATAAAACATTTACCGACTGGGTATACAACTACTGGGTTGCGGCCATCATCTCCCCATTTCTTTTTTTCTTTCTCTTTTCTGATTTGTTTCTAACCGTCAACGCGTTACGCTGCCGTTACCATTATATTCTAATGATCATGCTAATCACCGTCTTTGCGCCCAAAATACATATCGTTATGTGTTGCAGAAAATTTGATTAAATTTTAAAGAGAAATTATTCTGAACCTCTCCAATGCGAAAATGTGCATATGTTTGGCCCAGAGAAGCACGTTCATTAAAATACAATTCTCGTTGTTGACATTAATGAACAGTAATTAAAAATTTCAAGTCTAATGATTTTCTTAAAGTATTTTCACAATTAACTAACACATTCTAACCTCACTTTATAAGAGCGGGAAATTTATTTAGTAAAGAAACATTCTCTTGGAAAACAATTCCATTTTAATATTTTAATTGAATAATTTTATGAATCGGCAATAGCTGAATAATCGGATCTGTATCTAATATTTGAATGGCGAAATACTATTAGGTTTTTCGCAAAGGAGTCGAAAATATGGAAATGTTTTCCTCACGCCATGGTTTACCCAGCGCTTGGATTGTGTTTTCCTTGCCTCGACTATTTTCGAAAGATCAATCACGTCAGTGGGTAACTGAATTTTCCGATTTAAATTCTCATACAGCCATTTATTTAGAATTAAAAGTGCTACTATCTTCCCCTGAGGCTGACTGGTCGTTTCTAGTAAAGGTAAATAGCAGTGAAGATCATGAGAGAATATAGGAATATACGAAAAATATTTCTGTGTATTTATTTATCATTCAGGTTTTATTAATGCGTGATGCTTACTTGAGTGGCCTTATACTGCGGCATTTGCTGAGATATTTACCGTCACCAGAAAATTTTAAAAATGTAGCGCAAACAGCGTTTACAGAAAATCCCGAAAAGCCGGAAAAATGTAAAGGTTTCTTATGTCGCGGCGAATGTTTTAATGTCTCAGAGCATACAGCCAACGACATCGGTAAATTCTTTATAATAACTCGGAATAGTTCGAGAAATATTTCATAAATTTCTTATAGATCCGGTGGGCCAATCGAATTATCAAATTGTCTTATCTTTAACATATCTAATTGTGGCCATAGGTAGAGCCTTAGACATTAAAACTTGTCTAATAAAGCCTTTAGAAGAAGCGGGACAAGCAGTTTGGAGTGATTGTTTGGATAAAAGACAAGTAATGGACAGATCTATTTTTGAAGAAGAAAACTGCGCATATACCAATCAATTAATTTTAGGTTTGGAACCAAAAGCGCCCTCCCTGGCTGGAAGCTATTATGCATTTTGTTTACCCTGTGCTAGACTGTGTAGTGGAAATGCTAATCAACGCTGTGGAAGCCGGCGCCACTATGTATCAGGCCATGTCTTTGGCTTTGACTTGCATCTCGGAAATGTGGGATTGTTTACCGGATGGCCTTTATAAAGTTACCTCACTTTTACAGGACGTGATACCTGTTTCTACCAGGCCCTTAAGTAAAGCTAGTTATTTACAAGCTTTACATCATCATAATCGTATCGATTTTCTTTAAATTTGCAGGTGATTCTGTACTTTTACAGGTTATGTTTGCCGCCCTCTATACTGAACTTGTTAAAAGGGCCGAGCAATATGAGAAAGATTCGAATGATATAAAAGCCGCCTTATCTTATACCATATCAGAGGCGATATGTTCAATTGATGAAGATGATAAACATACCGATCAAATTGAATTGTTCTTGAAACAAGCGAAAGACAGCATTATCTTAGAATCATATGGAGGTTCCGGTAGGGGTGCTACCGATGGTGGTGGTTTAAGTGCAGTCAGTACCGTCAAAATCGATGATATCGGTACGGCAGACTCGGATCGATTAAGTCATAGCCCACCAGCGAATTATGCCATGGAATTAGATGTGAGCATAACTGAATATATAGCAGAGGTCCTAAGCAGTGACATTTTGACTACGGATATAGGCAGGCAAGCTTTGAAAGTAAGTGTAAATTTTATTGCTTTGCTTTTTTCACAATTATACGAAATATTTCGAAAATTCCAAATCATAAATGCAAGCAAATTTAAAATTAAACTTCTTCAAAGTAAAGCTGAAAATATTTTTATAAACACAGTACAATTTAGTGACTAACTAGTAATCAATAATTAATTATTTGAAGGCAACAATTTCTTATGCACTATTTTAAAGAACAGTTTCCTTAATTTCGAAAGTACGGCTCAGAAAGCTTTATTAGCAAGCCTTCTTTTTTGATCGAGCCTGTAGACGGGTCATAATAAGCAACAGATCGACCAACGATTTCGCGGACGGGCACATAAATGCCATCTATCACGTTTCTACGTACTAAACTCTCAAACGACTCATGTCAAAATTTCGTGTCGTTTCAATCATTAGTTTACAAGCTACAGTGATTTTAGTATCGCTAACTTGCTTATCATCGAAACAATTAAAAAATCCAAACAAAATCCAAATTAAACGTTGCTTGTAGACGGGCTACAAAGCCATTCAAACTTAGCAGTGATTTGGAAAGTGTTACACCAACAGTTATTACACGAGGCCATGTTTCACGCTAGCACGATGATGATAAACGCAATAATCCCCCGAAAGAGAGAGAGAGAGAGAGTTACACCATCAAACATGAATCGGAAAGAGAAGTTGTAAGAAATAGTTGACAGCCCAAGAATATCAAAAGGTAATGTATCGTCCTATTTGATTAAAACTTTCGGTACGAGAAAGCCCTATAAGGCCCTACCCGCCGTAGTTTTCACGTCTTTCGTCCCGGAAATGAATAATCGATCTATTACCTGTAGCGTTAAAGAATGAAATCCTCAGTCTTTCAGTTCTTTATGTTAAACTTTAGCATTTTATCTCAGCTTTTGGGATCCTAAACACTCAACGGCAGACCTAGATGATTGGAAGTATATATATATATACATATACACATATATGTGTATGTATATATGTATGTAAGTATATGTATATATGCATATTTATGTATGTATGCATGTATTTATGTATGTATGTATGTATTTATGTATGTATGTATTGTTATATATATATACGCAAAAGTATTTGCAGAATGTGTTTGGATGTACAAATTAGTTTATTTAAAAGAAATGTTAAAAAAGAAATCAAAAGGTCGCTGCTTTACCATTATACTTAGGTATGTTATACATACTTAAAAAACAATAAGGATTGGCTGCTGCAACTATTGAAGGGAAGCGAACAGTCAAAGAATCCATTTCAGAGCGTGCAAGGACAAAATATTATTGAAACCAAAACGTCGCTGTTAAAGAATATGTTTTACATCGATGATGCGCCGTTTGATCAGGTAATTACAATAATAACAATAAAAAAATAAAACAAAAAAAAGTCATTACCTGCATATATATATTAAATCTCATTTAGCTTTTAACCGACTCGCTGAAAATCGATTATGTGGCATGGCTGCAAACACCACTGTCGTTAAATGTTGAACGGGCTTGGCTGCAATTGTCGCGACGCCGCGATTTTCAAGAGGGTGCCAAACTCACGATGCCGGAAATAGCAATGGTGGCAAACATAACTAAAATTATGAAAAAACGTAAAAATTATGGTAAATAAGTAAACCAACTAAGGCAAGCTCGCCCTCACACATACACACGTACGCATATATACAAGTGGAAGAAATTTATTTTACTGAATATCGTAAGAGGAAATAGAAAATGAAAAGCACATAAAAGCTAATGCCGAAGAATTTCATTTACAAACACACCCGCATTCCTGAGTATAACTATTGTTGGAGAAGAAAAGCATATGAAACAACTTTAAATAAATCATACGCATCATGGTCTAATGGTGCAAGTCGCTTCAAATAAATCGCACTGTTTGTTTTATTAAATCATTAACATAACATAAACAATAAGAAATTATGTTCGAATCGAATCTGTGATCGAATCCATATCATTATTGTTTTTATTTTTTAATAGACGCTGAATGTAGTAAATGCGAAAGAAAAGAAAAGAAAAGCGTAAGAAATCTGTTTTCAATTAAAACAAAAGAAATATGATGTCGGATAAAAAATTTTATCTCCACTTTACTTCAGTCGTGACGTGCCGGCACATTTACCTGAGAACAATCTGGACCGGCTTCACTAACACAGCATAATAAAGTTGTTACACAAGTGATGCTAGCTCGTTAACATTATTACGAACTATGCGAACGAAACCATATTAATGGATATTGTTAAATTGATCTCCCCATTCATGCTAGTTGCAGCGGGGAGCTGCCGCAGCGGCCTTAAGAAATAGAGTTTCTTGACAAATTTTTTCCTGATGGAAAGTTGAAAGTCGAGTCGAGGAGTTATTAAGCATATATTCTAGTATTAAAACAAGTAAGAACATTATGGTCGGGTAAGACCGACCATTACATACTCTACGGTACTTCGCCTAACATAGTTATTCGCTCATTTTGGCAATAAGACAACAAATATTAGAATTTATTATTATTTATTTTCATGCATATTTCTCATGAAAGCCCTCATATTACAGGATGCCCATATGACGTGATCCTAATTTAGAAACATTAATTTATTTCCCAAAAATTTTATGGTTTTTCAATTTCCATCATAAAAAGCTAGAACTTATACTTGCTTTTCAGAGCAAACCCTTCCAAGGGTTAAGGTTAGGGTCTAAACAATAGACCTATGTAATCTACATTCCCGACTATTACATTTTTTTACTCATCTGGTACTATAAACTAATTTTCATCATAGCATATTAAAAATTAAACTGAATTTTCTGAAGGGCTTCATTAAAAATCTTATGTGGAGTGGGCTCCAAGAAACAGGCTCATGTGGCTCAAATTTAATGGATGTTATCCAAAAAAAAGATCTACGTGGCCCAAATTCGGTAGAGTTGATTTCTTTGTCAATTTACTATTATGAACCAATTAACACCATGAGGTATTAAAAATTCGACCGTTTTTACTTTATAAAGACGCAGATTTCGTAGAAGCGGTTATATGAAAAGTGGTGGTTCAAAAAACTGCCCCAACCAAACCGAATTTTTCATACCAGTTTAGAATGTCGAAATGCTATTACTCGGTGGCTTTTGTCGAAAAATTTAGAGAATTGTAATTTTTTACAAGTAACGATTTTTTACAAATAAGACGTTATGCGACGAGTGGTCGGAAAAGTGGAACAATCAAAACCATTTTCAATAGCGTTCATCCTTAGGTCAAAGCAGATCAGTGTACTAAATATCATCGAAATATCTTAAATATTGCGACCTGTAAGTTGAACACAAAATGTGTATGGACTCATATTAGACGGACAGGCGGACAGACAGACAAGCACACAAGCTGAAAATGATTCTGAATCGATCGGTATAATAAAAGGTGGGTCTATCTTAAGCCCTTTTGGGTGTTACATATGTCCGCACAAATTTAATATACCCCGTACCACAATTGAAATGTGTGTAGGGTGTAAAGACAGAAAACTATTTTTTGGGATATATTTAAAAACAGTAAAGCCGGGATAATTTTTGCATGGCGGCTATAAATTACGCTGTAAGGGGCTCTGCGCGAAGCTGCCCAGGAGGAGGTGCAAATTTGCATATGATAGTTTCAAAATATTGAATTTTATGGTATTTCCGAATATTTGAAAGCAATCTCTTGTTACAATGAACAATTTTCCAATTAAATTATCAAAAATTGCCTCCCTCCCTGTCCAAATCTCCACCTTTTGAAATGTTAATTTAAAAGTGTGAAAAGAAGGGAAATTGCTAGAGTTATACCTCTTGCCACTTCATTTAAAGGATCACGTTTCAGGAAAAACGCGTTTGAAATTCCAAAAAGTGTTGCAGAAATGTCTTCTATTATAATAACTTTTCCATTAAACTTTGGTCATTAGTCTGCATTCTTAGCAGCACTAAAAGTGCACTTCCATCTTAAAATATTCTTTCTCGTTCCCTTTCCTCGAAAACTCTTTGCCACAAGGGACCGCTTTCGCCATCACATACATGCTATGAAATTTAAAATTTTATAATCGAGTTTACGTTAATATCAAAGCTTTCATCACGCATTTTTAATTTCTTAGCAGAAGCCCTGGATCCCTTCGAGACGTTCTCGGTCGAGACGTCATCTACTCAACGTTTGATGCAGCTTTGATGCAGCTTCACTTACGTACTTTTATTTGACAATATTTTGAAGTGAACTTAAAAGAAAATCTGTTCGCGAATTGCGTAATAGGCAAGCTTAAAATCGCTCCTATTGCGATTGTAATTGCCGCATAGGAGCTCATTTGATAAATGCATGCACTTTCGTTTCTGAACGCTTGGAGATATTTTCGAAATTTCAATGAAAATTCATTTTCTTTTAATGAATTTCGTCCCCCTTTCTTAGAAGATTCAAAGCACTCCTTGACCCTATAAAAAAAATAAAATAAAAAGGTATTCTGACATATTTATATAGTAGTTTACCCCTTTAAGTATACATCGCATCACCCAATACAAGGTCATGGGTGCAGGATGATTATTATTGACGAAATGACTATGATTGCGATTTTGACTTTTGATTTCGTATCAACGTTCATATTGTGTTAAAATAGGATGGATTCGGCATTAGTGGCATTAGTGGTACATGTCATCCTTCGCGATTATTGAATGCTACGTTATATGCAGTTCACAATGTTTTCAATAAATAGAGCTCTCTCTATGTTTTCCAAACTATTAAAAAACTCTTTAGGAACATAGAGATATAGGAGCATATTCAATAGATATTTAAAAAAAGCAAAGATAAAATTTATCCAAAACATGTACATTCAAATATAATGGCCGACAAAGCGACAAAGCAACTCACACACGGAAACTTAACAACTTAACAACATATAAGGAAGGTTGTCATCCCAATAATACTTGTTTTGTATTTAAATAATTACAGATTTTTTTTTTTTCATAACTTTTTTTGTAGGCAAACCTATGGGGACATATTCACCTTGTTTTTAAATTTTAACCTACCGGGAAGGAAGAAAATAATTTTAAGATCAAATTTGCTTTTCTCGACAGGCTTCTGAGATAGTAATTGTCATTTCAACCAATAGACTGAGGGACAGACATGCTAATAGAGTTTGTCAATTCAAGTTAATATATAACACACTTTTATATATTTTTTTTATGATTGCGCGTATGCGTTGCGAATCTCGTAGACAAGGAAAGGATATGATGATGAATTATGAAAATATTTTAAAAAGAGAAATAAAATAATATATAAATAAATAAAGACGTTTTAATATTAAAGGTTAAACTTCATTGTCTTTGTTTTTTATTAAAATTTTTATTTTGTAAACATTTTTTACTTTCCAAATGAGCATTTAGAGGAAAGTTTTATTAATCATTAGTCTAGAAGCGATTATATTCAGATCGTTTCTGACAAACTGCGCTATGCTATAACTTCAATAAAAATGCAAATGCACTTTATACTATAATTGTTATGCTTTTGTTTTTTCCCTTTTATTGTTCTAACTAAAACCCGAGCAAAACACTATGACATACTTTATGTATGTACATGCATACATTTGTACATTCATCCGTTCTTTATTTTTCCTGATACTCTGGCGTGTTGAAATGTTAAATAGTGTTAGTGTTTTCAACACAGAAGCAAAAAACAAAAAAATACATACATACATATATATGTATATACTTTTACACATCATATAAACACTAGCGATCGTAAAAACGCATATAAATACAAACAGACGCAATGGCACACATACGCGTACTTATCACACACATTCAACAAAGTAGACAACTATCCAACAAAAGCAAAAACTCTCATATTTGCACGCCAGAAAGTAAAGATGAAAAGAAAACAAAACCAGCAAAATAGAAAAAAAAAAAAAACGAAAAAGAAAAAGAAAACAAAACGACACTTCGTCGCTGAATGTTCTATAGCCAAAGGTATGAAAACATTTGACTTTTGCCTTTAGACCAAAGCGGACGTGTTTACAATAATTTTTATCTTCTTTTTTTTTGTTTTTCAAGTGAAGAAAACAAATTTTCGTCTTAAATGGGCGAAGGAATAAGGAAGAAAATAATATTTTTTTATATAAATGCGTAAAGAACTCGGGAGAATATATAAAATAATAATCAATTGTAATACATAGCAATCATACGTCATGGTTTACAAAGTCAAACAAAATGAATATTTATTAAAACAAAAAAATAGAAAAAAACCAATAATAATAATAAATTAAATGAACAAGAGAAACTAATTATAATTTTGCAAATAAAAAATAATTGAGAAACATTTATATAAAAAAGGGTAAAAATTAAATTATAGAAACAAAGTAACTTAAGTGAAGTGAATTTGAAAAATATTCAATAAAGTAAAAAAAACGAATTATAAATAAATTAAAAATTAAATAAAATTTGAAAAAAACTAACTGAAAGAAACTTAAGTGTTAAATTTTGCATTTCAATCTGAATTTTGAAACAACAAAATGAAAGTTATGTTCGATCTAAGCCGAATATTTTACCCACCACTAGACTCGTCGTCACATTGTTTAGAATGTGAAACGAGAAACGTTTAACACATAAACAATCTGACATACGATCTGACATCCTATGCATTTGCAGCGATCCATTTCTACATCCACTCCATATTATTTACAATAATTGTAATGTTTTTTTAATTGATTCAAGTTAAATATCTTTTGGGAACTTCACGTAGGAAATGTAACTGAAATGCAATTATCTTTATGGTTCGAGGAAAACAAGAAGTTATGGATTCCGATTTCGATGTTAACCGAGGCCGAATTAAGGCTTAAATTGTTCTTCAAGATTAAGTAAATAAGGAAAACGTTATGACTTGAACAGATAGAGGAACAAATGTCAAAGAGTAAAAGATTTGTATGCAAACTTTACAAGCGCGACATGCATTGCGCTGCCTGCCCCAAACAGAAAGCACATATTTAAAAAAATTGTGTAATTTCTTTTTTCTAGAACCCTACTTCCTCCAATGATCAGTTGCAAACCAGTTTAGGAATTGGTGTTCTATCCATTCATCGCCTCTAAACGCATCCAATCATTTTTCACTAGTAATAGAAGTAAAGTTTGTCGAAAATACTGCTTTCGACTTTCCATTCTTGGTAAGGCACCAAACGAAAACTGTTGTGCGGAATCGAACAAAATTTTTTGCACACAACCATTACAACATTGGCTATCAAATATAACAAGAAAGGACAGGACGCCTCAAATGTAAGCTTGGTTGTGAACAAATGCAATTAAATCCATTGTTGAGAAAAAGCGAAGTGACTTTTGCAACAACCTAATAATTATGTACGTAGAGAACACTACATAATCTCTTCGGCCTCTATTTTTACACGGTTTCTCGTCTTCTTCTTCTTATTCTTCTTCTTCCGTTATTCAGCAAATTAACAACCGAAAATTCGCTAGGATGTGTGATATTCCGTAAGCAAATGCTTTACGTGCAAATGATCCTTTCCCAATATCAGTCTTTTAAATCTATTTATTTATAATTATTATTATTATTATTATTATTATTATTATTATTATTATTATTATTATTACCATTTTAGAACGATTTTTCTATTAAGGAAGTTTTTCTTTTGAATTTTGGTTTAAATAAACCAATTATTTATTTTTTCTTCTTTTGGGGATATGCACCATACTTTTTACAGTGACATAACGAACATTCCCCCAAAGGTGTTAAATTGACTGATGAAGGTTTCAGAAAAATTTTAGATTATCATTCCCTACGGGTCGCAAGTTATTAATAATTTAACGAGTAGTCGAAAAAAGAGAATTTTCAACAATTTTTTCTGAATGGAAGACAAGCGAGCGGAATAACAATATTGTAGAGGATGTATAATTAAGATTTAAAAAAAATGTTTTTTCTAAAAAATATTAGAAAAGCTGCCATCAATGTTAGCGGCTCTGCGGTAAGCAGCGTAACTGGTGCAAATTTGAGTAAGAAAAAAAAATCATTTAATCGACATTTCTACTTCTAATGAGGTACGTAAGGGTTTTTTAAAAGTGTTAATTTTTGTACAATTGAGGCGTATTGGAATGACTTCGATCAACTTTCGATCAAAAGAAGACGCTCTTTATAGTAATATTCTGATTATAATTAATTTAACTAGAGGAATGAACTGTAAATCTAGAAGTCTTAAAACACTAGCATCTAAGGCTATCGACTTTACTGCAACCGTTTGAAGTTTGAATCCACGACCATTGACTTGTTAATATTAATAATAATTAATACAATTAATACATTATTCGAATTTAGCCAATTGTCTTTTTGACAAATTTGCAGTGGTCTGTACCCCCTTAAAACTATTTTAATTCTTTATATTTTTGCTGAAGGATTTTGAGATCAGATAAGAGCGTATAGGCAATTTTTTACCACAATTCTTAAATTGTTTCTTGCTCGCGAATATAAGCCAACAATACCTACATATTTTATATGATCTTTGGTACTTATTTCTTGTGCCAGGAAATAATGAAGGAGACAAAAAATATATGACAGCAAATGATGCTTCATTAGTTGTCGAAACGGTGGAGAATTTTTTTAAGGAGTCGGTCGGTTAAAGATTTTTACCTGAAATCGATTTTTTGCCATATTCTTAGGGTCCTAAACTATATTGACTACAAAATGTATGAAAATCCTTTTTTCTTCTCTTTTGTTCAGTCGTCTTTTCAGCTCAATTTTACGTATAGTTGTAACCCCATTTTCACTCACGTCTTTTCCCACCAAAATTACATTTCAGTTCTCCGTTTCGATCTGCACGACTAAGAAAAGTCTCAAAAGAGACATCAAGGCTATGGATAAACATAACGACATCTAATTAACAATAGTATACTATTTAAGAATATCTGTATAGATATACAAATAATTTATGAAGCTACGGTAGAGTACTTTTGCGTCATACCAATGAAATGAGAAAAATAATATATCGACGTATTCGATAGTGTAAAAAACAAAATTTAAATGACTATTTAAGTGCATTTGTTTTAAATTACAAAAACAAAACTTTTCCAAAAACAAGCAAAAACAATTTCCTTTGCCTTGGCATCTAAAACATGCTCGGTTTGCCAATAAAATGTAAGCAATGCTTGAATTCTAGAAAGGAAAAAAAAAAGAGAAAATATAAAATAATAATAATAATGCAAGAAATATCCCACAATGATTTATATGACAAGCACGCATAACGTTGCAGTAATGATGGTGGTGGTGATAGTGATGGTTGTGGCTTAAGTTATACACGCTCTCTTACAATCAACAAACTCTTCGAATGGAACCATTGTAAACACTATCCATCTTTTTGCTTTGGCTTTATATGTGCGTATGTGTGTATATGTGTATGTATTTATGCGCACATAAACATATAATGTTTATGTATTTATTTACAATAAAAACTTGTCAACATTCATACACAACACGAGCGTATATAAATTAAGCCTTTAAAAATTGGATTAGTGGTTGCAGGCGCTCTTAAGGGATCTTAAGGGATCAACAACAGTGACACTAACGGCAATAAAAGCAGCAGCAATAGCAACTCCTATCTAAAAATCAACACTAACAAGAAAAAACAAAAGAAAACAAAGACCAACACAATTGAAAAAAATTGTCTTTGACAAGTTCGTAGCCATTAGATAAAGAGCCGACAGTTTGATTGTGTGTTTAAATCTATGTGGGCACATAAACTGCTATTTGGTTATTTTATGTACATTTAATGGCTCTCTTCTTCGCTTATTGTGAGGTCAATGGTGTATTTTGAAAATAAACTTGAAATCGTTTCCGCCAAAATTCAATCACACTAGTGGAGACAAGACAGCCTACAATTTTATATAAACACATAACGTACATAATTCTTACGTGGATACCATAATTTCTTTCTTTGGCATAATGTCACAATTTTATAGAAATCGTCGTCGTCGCCAGTCTGGTGAACCCTGTGATTGTCTACGTCCTCTTATAAGGATATTTGGTTTTATCTCCGCCATCGGTAAGTTTCAATTTAGTGAACATAAGCGTAAAGCAAATTTCTAATAAGTAAGAAACTTTTCTGTATAATTATGCTTGTACCGAATTGGAGACACCTTTCACCTCAACTAACTTATCATGAGTGCAAGCTTAGCAAATGAATCGCAATCGCTTCTTTTTCTCACTGTTATTATATTGTAAATAAAAAAACTGGTTTACTACTTCCATCCTTTTCATTATAAAATATGAATTAAATAATTCAAAAATAAATCATTTCAACAAATCTCTTATGTATATATATTTATTTGTATCTATTGCTTATAATATTTTTTAAAAATTTCACACAGACACTATCAAAGAAAGTTTCTGACAAAAAGTGACCTAACAATTCAATCTATTCACAAGAAATATAAGAAGTAAAGATCGTTTTTTCTTTATTGATTTGAAAAAAGTGCAGTCTATGTTTTATTGCGATTCAGCGAACCTAATAACAATAGACGCTTTCTTATATACGAACGAAACTTACCAAAAAAGTCCGCTTTAAGCTTTATTTAATAGTCTTTGCTTTCAAAAGAATTATGCAGTGTACGTAACTAATTTTAGACGTTACTGTAATCCATTCTAATTATCTTAGACATATGGTCATTGCTTTAAAGTTCCTATGGGAATAGGAAAAGGGCACGCAACGTATATCCATTCGTCAGCAAAACGTACAAGACATTGCGTTCAGCACTCAAGAATGCATTTTTGAAAAGCAAATTTTGTATTAGTAGCGACTTTCGATAACGAAAGAGATACAGAGTCAATACACGCAAGAGGATAAAAGAATGATTTCAACGCAAAAGCATGTCGGTCATGAAAAAAAATTTGAAAAATAACGAACGTAACTTTTGACGCTAAACTCGACTCATATTACGTAATATTATCTATATGATATATACAATAATATATAAATTAAAAAAAAAAAAAAAATGCAAATTTATCAGAATGTAAGTGTGAAATTTAAACGGGTTAAGTCGGACAAAGTCTAAAATATAGCTAAGACTCAATCTATTGCACATTTTCCGTTAAAAACAAATAACGAGACTTTTTTTCTACTTAGCACAGTAAAAGATCTGTTTTTAGTTTACTGAATTCTAGCAGAAGAAAAGAGAGAAAAAAAGCGATAGATGGACAGACGGACATGTTTAGTTGTATTCCAAATTTGAAATTGGTCAAGAATTTGTACGGTTCATGGGGTTTTTGAAGCTTGTTTCTACGCGTTATAAAGGTATTGAAAAACAATTAAAATGCGTTCAAATTTTTGTACATTTATTTGCAATAGTGTGTGAATAATGAGCAAAAAACCAATTTTTGTTGCTTTTGAAAAACAAAGGTGTTTTCGATTTACTGTGGTGCTGTGGGCGTGGTTGGTTCATTTTCAATACCAACCTGCGTGCAAGATCTTCCAAAGTTGCTGACAAAATTTGAAGTCGATAACTTCATTCTTGTGTGTGCCAAGAGAATGTTTACAACAGATGGACCGATGGACAGACGGACCGATGGACAAACGGGCCGATGGACAGACGGACATGCTTAAATCGTTTCACAATTTACTTTGTACTGGCCATTGCAAACATTTTGACAAAATCATCCTCATCCTTCGGTGATGGGTATTATAAGGTCTCCCTGAATGTTTTAAGGTAGATAACATTAGATGTAGATTGTAAGGTAACAGAGGCAGTGCCCTTACATTTGTTATTTGATAGTTTCTCTTTAATATTAATTAATTGTACAGGCAAAAGGTCTATTAAAGGCTTCTTGGTATGACGTCGTCCTTTATTATATATTTGGGCGCGAATAATCTGTGGTATACGTATATGTGTACGCACGCATGTACAAAAAAAGAAAAACGCAAAGATAACAGACAGCAAATGTAATTTAGCTTCGCTACATCGCTTACAATAATTCACATTGTTTTTTTTTTTGGTTTATGTTGTTCGCATGTTTTAATAAATTGCAATGAAAATTTTTTATAGGCATATAAAAATAGTTTCCCTAATTGAAAACAAGTAAAAGCACAGTACAGTGAGCCGCGCCTCACCATTGAAAACCCTACACCCTACACCCTACACTTATTCATATGAAGTCTTTTCAAAATAGGGCAGTATATGAAAAGTGTTCGATAAGTGGTTCGATCCGAACCAGTTTCAATAGAGTTCGTCCTTGGGCCAAAGCACATCGATGGACCAAAATTTTTTAAACCATCTCAAAAATTGCCACTTGTAAGTTGGACACAAGAAAGCAAGACAGAAAGAAGGACAGACATATAGACAAGCTTAGATTGATTCAGAAAATGATTGAATCGGTCGGTATAATAAAAGGTGGGTCTATCTTAAGCCCTTCTACGTGATACATACGGTCGCACAAACGCAATATACCCTGTACCACAAGTGCTGTAGGGTATAAACAGTGAAACATTAAGCCATAATTATAAGGAATAAATAAATGAATATATATATGCAAACAATAAATTCAAAACTCATTTTCAATCCTATCCGATCAGTTTAATCTACATTGAAATGCTGTCGAGCGTCGAAAAAGCTGAAGTTTTTCGCTGTACTTAGCGGACCTTAACGTAACCATCATCATCATCTGTGACAAGTCAAGTTTTTGTTACTTGCACAGATTTATCAAGAACTGACTTTCTAACCTAACCTAATTTATATTTATTCGTATAATGTCCCCGAAATATTTTTGAAAAACTTCATTTCTTCTTCTTGCTCTAAGCTCAAAATAGAATTCAAAAAAAGAAACCTTAACTTTCCTTTGTATTTGTAGCATTCGCAATTCTGAAGTGTTTCACACAACAACTGCCGAGTTCATTACTTTGATCCCGTTAGCAACTTTTTCTAGTGGCTTTTATTTATATGAAAATACCTCTAAATATCTACCATCATCTTTTTTTCCTACATGGCCCAATTTTTGATATGCCGACGATATATAATTATTTCTACCAAAAGGGATCATCTTTGTCCCTTATTTTTTTTTATTTGCCCCGCCCTCGAAAAAATGAAGATGGGAACCCGCAATAAATTATAGGTGTTCCTTGATCGATTAAAAATGTGAAGTTAAAAAATGGACTTGATCTGTTTATGTGCACGTCCTCAATATAGAGGTAAGAAAACTGAAACAACCTCGCGGAAATACTGGGATCTTTTTCACATCTTTTTCGCAATTTTCGATAACATTTTACTTCCAATTTATTTTTAATTGATTTACCATTTATTTAAAACAAACATTAGGATTTCCTCCCCACCCCGTCGCAAATAAATTAGAAATAAATTGGAAATAAATATTATTCTTAACCATTTTTAGAAGGAACATGCGGATGGGTTTGACGAATATTTAAGTAGCAGATTTTTCGATATATCTTTACAAGATCGAACGTTATAGACGAAAATATGAAAAAATTAGCGCTTTTTTCAAGATAGCGTTAGTTTCCCATTTATGGTGGGCGTGTATGTAAGCAGATCACAGCCATTTTTTTACATTGGCTTCTTAATCGATCAAGGAATGTTTGTGCCAAATTTCAAGTCGACAAAATAATGAAAATGATTTAATTTGATAGGCATAGGTAGGCATAGATAAAACAGCGGTAGTTCTAGTGTTAATTTGCACATCGAACAATAACTAAGAATAAATTTAGAACTTCTGGTTATATTTCGAACCAGAATCTAGAAATTATCATATTGAGGTAAGTTTGCCTTTGTGGGACTCGTTGTCTCGATCTACAAATTCATTCAGCAGCCGGATCGCCGGATCGCCGGATCGCCGGACCACTCGTAATTTAATGGACTTTGTAAGTTGCAATATCTTGGCGTTTTTACTGCATCAAGAATTCAATAGAAGTCAAAAGAAGTTGTTATCCCTATTAGTGCGCAAAAATTAAAAAAATTCCACAGACAATTAAAAAAAGCTAATTAAAAAAAATTTCCATTTAGCCGTAGTAGTTAAATCGATCAAAGGATCAAGGTCCGTTTCATGAAGTTTAGTTACGTGACGTCCATCCTTTGATTGTAGCCAGATACTAATTGCTTGCAGTTTAGTATTGTTTGTGAAGCGTTTCAAGTTAATTTTCTTGAATGAAATGCACTTTCATTTACTTCATTAATTATTACAAATAAATATACTGCATGTTTTCAGTATTTTAACCCGCCAATATATGCTTAACTAGTTTTCATAATTAAATCGAAGTAACAGCAATTACGCTTGACAGCTGTATGTTAAGCTAAATATCTAAATAAATCTAGAAGAAAACTTAATCTGTCTATAATCCAAAACACTCATCATTATCGTATATCTAAGTCATTGATATAACTTAGCCTCGCCGATATTTATAATGCGAAAATATTCTATTGAATAGATTCAGATATTTGCCAGTAATAAATGATTAGTGCAAAGTATACATTGCTATATATTCATTATTAGTCAGTGTAGAGTAGATTTTATTTTTTTAGTTTTTATTACATTATTTATTTATTCAGATTTCGATTAATGAGTCGGACATAGGGCAAAACGTGCAGAAATATAAAAAAACACATTTTTCTTCTAGGTTCCATTTTAAGTGCTATCACTCGTTAAGTCAGCATGACTTCATTATTCAGAATACATGTCCAAGTTGATCCAGTAAGTAAATGCTATCTATAGGTGATTGTTCGAGCTTAACTTCAAAAGTGGTCTCGCCAAGTTCTTATTAAATGGAGGACTCAGCAGATGTAGCTACGTATGCCTGTGCGTTTACCCGCCCGTTTGTTTCGTAGCACAATTTGACTCATATATTATAGTTGAAGTATGTTCACAGATAAAAAGCTCAAACAGCTTTGATCAGAAAAACCAAAGATTTTAATTACATCTACATTCTTAACTTACCTGCGATCTACAGTAGATATCGAAATGGTTTACATTATATTTACAGTCGCTAAGTCGTTAAGTTGGATGCAACTTATACTTGACCGTCTACCTTTTCGTCTATTTTAGGTTTTAATACTTTGTCTGGTATATCGAAAAATTATATTAAGCTCATCCCTTATGTTTCGTTCAGTTTACGTTTCGAAAGTAGCGATATAGACGAACAAATTCCCTTATAATTCGCAAAATATTCAAATTAATAGATCTGGCTTATCGAACTTTGTGTGTTAACATTTTTACTATCTGGTTGTTCCGCACTCTCTTTGAGTATTTCATAATATCTATGTTTGTCTTATCTCTGGGTATAGGCGATCACATTTTTTGTATAATATTATTGCCTATTAACTACAGCCCAAAAGCCTTCTCGGGTCCTTGCTGTGTGTATAATTTCACCGATTGTTCTCAGCCCCGACCAATTTCGAATATTACGCAGCCACGCCATTTGTTTTCTCCCAAGGCTCTACGTCCATCGATGCCCGCCTTCCACTATTACGTGTAGAAGTTCATATTTTTCTCCACGTACTACGTGCCCAAAATACGCAGTTTTTCGTTTTTTAATATACTTTAGTAGCTCATGCCTAAGGTTAATTCTTCTCAGGACAGTGTTTTTAGAATTCCACGATAACACCACATCTCAAAGGCTTTCAGTCTGTTCGTTGTATTGATTTTTAGATTTGTAGACTATACACGAGCACCGGCCATACGAAGCATTTCATGAAACGAAGGAATAAATTCATTTCCCTGCTTGCTAAAATTTTTCGATATTTCGTAGTCTTCATCTAATATGGATCCAAGATATATAACCTTGGAAACCCTTTCCATGTTTTGGTTACTAATTGACCGAGTGGCATTCGCATATGGGGTAATTTATGATAAAAAAAATTAATTGTACCAAATTTGGACCATCTCGGCCAATCTTTTGGATTCTACGCTACGTAAGGATTTTCATGAAAACTGCTCCTTTATAGGGCAGAAAAGTTTAAGTTCTAATATGCTGTGACGAAAATTGATGAAAATTGATGAAAATTGAAAATTGTTCATATAAAAACGGAGTCTAATTTTCGTCTTCTTTTGCAAAAATAACAATTGTGTAAGACAACGTGGTGTAGGATATTTAATAGTCGACTTAGCCCGACTATAATGTTTTCACTTGTTATTATAGTCCACTCCACCACTTGCCGTACAATGTAATATTAAGTTTGTGCGAATGTAAACAACACGCGGAATATCGATCGATTTAGAATTACTTTCTGCATCACTCCCTAAATAGATATAAGCTGCATATCAGTCTGTCAGTCTGTCTGATCAAACCGCAATAAATGGGAGTAACTGTATGGTGGGGTCGGGTATTTAATGGTGGGATGTGGCCCTAGTGCTTTTACTTGTTTTCAAGTAAACTAAAACATAAAATTAAAAGAAAACTTATATCTATATTCAGTGGTAGTCAAACAAATTATAAAGAAAACAAGTAAGGGTATTACCGTCTACCAAGGCCGAACTTTAGATACCCTACACCGATTGCCCTAACACAAGAAAATTTATATATTGTTTTCATGCAAAAGCACACTTTTCATGGAAGCCCACACATTAGAGGATGTCCGAAACAATGCCGGGGAAGGCCGACCATTAAATACCCTACACCATATTATCTAACACAATTCTCATTTTTATTATAGAACACAAAAATTATACCTTGCTTCAATATAAAGGCCTATGTTTTATGCGGAAGCGGGTCCAAAACGCACCCTAATGTAGTACAAGTTTAATCCTAACATAGGACAGGATCCAAAAATAGGCGTAGATGGTCCCAATTTTGTAGAGTTCATTTTTGTATGGCATTAGTGTAATATTATGAGTCAATTTCCATCACCACTCGTTAAAACTTACACTTTTCTGCTCAAAACAGAATCAAATTTCGTGAAAATCGTTATTTGGGGAAGGATCCAACAAATAGGCCGAGGTAGACCAAATTTGGCACAATTAATTTCTTTACGTTAAATTACGATTATGATATCATTTTCGTGATGACGCATGGAAAATTATACCTTTTTGTCGTATGAACTTCATTTGTCGCTATATGAGAAGAGGTTCGAACATTGCCCGAGCCGGTGCAAAGTTTCACAATTTCGAAAAATTTTGTTTTCATTTAACAACTTTTCAAAACAAGACGGTGTATGGAGAATGGTCGAAAACGCAGATCGATCCGCACCAATTTCAATAGCGTTCGTCCTTGGGTCAAAGCACGTCAGTGTAACAAATTTGATCAAAATATCTCAAAAACTGCGACCGGCAGGTTGAACACAAGTTCCATGGACAGACATCAGGCAGACAGGCGAATAGATTATTAGATTATTAGGCCAATTCAGAAAATGATTCTAAATCGACGGCACAAACTTAATATACCCTGTACCGCAAGTGGTGTGAGGTGTAAAAAGCTCCGGACATTATTGGTCTCTTTTTAGAATTAGTGTGAGAGAGAAGAGAATTAATAAATAGATGAATAAAATAGTTTACAGTGAGGAGATAAGCGAGATTAACATCAATATGAAAAAGATATGTAAATAAATGAAAAACATTTACTTATCTTTCAAGTACTGTCGATTATTAATTGTTTTTGTGGCTTAAAACAAAAGTTGTAAGTCAAGGTCAATGTTATTCCCTCATATATGTTTGCAGTAGCTTTTGTACGTCAGATCAATCTGAAAAGTGCGTCTATGTTGTCATACATGTAAACAAATTTCAGTATAAATTTTTATGCTTTCAAAACAAGTTTGCAAGTTATAAACATTGTTTTGTATATCATTTTTGTTATTTATTATTAATGTACGTAAATTATTTGTAAACAATAGATATATGTGTATATGTGTAGGTAGTAATCAAATATATTAACCCACCAAGCGACAATAGCTCTTTTGTTTTGATACTAAAGCTTTTTTACATTATATAAAAAAAAAAAAATCGAAACCTGCCATAGCTGAACTTAAACATCTTACGAAAATTCACGAAATATTCCCAATAAATGTATACAACGCATTTGATTTAATCAAGCCAAAATCTTGCAGAAAATCAAAAAAATATCTGAAAATCAATTTGAATTCAAAACTAGCCAAGATATTAACAGAGCTCTGTAAATGCCGTAAAAGAGGTCGATTAAGTAGTTAGGTTGGAAGGTGGAAGTTTACTTCATCCAAATTAGGAAACATAAGATATTTACATGGACACCTCATGAATGTAGTAAAAAAATTCAATGTCCGAACGATAAAATGGCACCCTTTCGTTAATAAATAAAATTTAAATTAACGTATCGAACGTATCGCCCTACGCGGTGAACATTATAGTGGGCCAAAACCGACCATTAAATACCCTACACCACATTATCCAACACAATTCTTATTTTTATTATAGAAAACAAAAATTATATCTTGCTTTTATATAAAGGCATATTTTTCATGTGCGTATTTCTGGGGAAGCGGGCCCAAAACGCAACTTAATGTAGTACTAATGTAATCCTTACGTAGGGCAGGATCCAACAACAATAGGCGTAGATGGTCCAAATTTTGTGGAGTTCTTCTTGCCAATTGTTAAAACTTACACTTTTCGGCTCAAAACATGATCAAATTTAGTGAAAATCGTTATTAGGATAAGATCCAGAAAATAGGACGAGATGGCCCAAATTTGGCGCAGTCAATCTCTTTACGTTAAATTATTATTATGATATAATTTTTATCGTGAAGCATTGAAAATTATACCTTTTTGTCGTATGAACTTCAGTTGTTGCTATAGGAGAGCGGGTTCAAAAATTGCTCCAACCGATCCAAAGTTTTTATACCAATTTAGAATGCCGAAACTTTTCAGAATAGGGCGTTATATGGGGAGTGGCCGAAAAAGGGGATCGATCCGAACCATTTTCAATAGTGTTCGTCTGTCGGTCAAAGCACTTTAATGTACCAAATTTCGTAGGTTGAACACAAATTCCACGGACAGACATCAGGCGGACAAACGGACAGACAGGCTCAGATTACAATTCTGAATCGATCGGTATAATAAAAGGTGAATCCATCTTAAGCCCTTCTGCGTGTTACACACGACCGCACTAAGTTAATATAAAATTCGTTTGAATTATGTTGCGTACCCATTTTCAAGAATTATGTTTCGAGATAAACGCATTTAAAGTTTCGACATGTAGTACAGACATTTTGTTTTAGCACAATCGCTATTCTTTTTTTTTTTTATTTTCATTTTTTGCATTGCCTTCCCAGCAATATAAAAATGCCCTTTCATTTTCATTTTGTTTGCGCAAGAGAGCAGACAGAGCCTCTTTTGCGGCCGGCAGAATCGCTAGTTTACAGTTAACTTGTTGCGAAATGATGGGAAAAGAACCAACTGTAAGAATTTTGTCCCTCCCTTTTAACTTCTTAATAGAAATATTGAAAGCTTCGTAATCGCCCTTACCATCGTATCTACTTAAAGGTCACCTTCGTGAACAGATGCTAACAAAACCATTTTTTTTGGAAGGGCATATGTGTTTAAACAAAAATATGAAAACATTTCAAAGATATTCGTTAGTGCATTAGAAAAAGTTTAAATGAACAGATAAAACGTTAGGTCGCAAGCTCCCAGCAAAGATTCATTTGACATAGGCATCGTTTTCGTAGCACTTGGCAAAGAGCTCAAAATTTTCAATGCAAACATTTTTTCCGGATAACGAAGTTTTCTCCACATATCCTAGAAAGTTCAAAGTATCGATTAAACGAATAAATTAGAAAGAAATGAAAACTAAATGAGTCTCCCGATGCGCCCTCAGGTTCAGGAAAAGCGTTATTTGCAAAAAGGAGAATGCGAGATTCGTCTCCAGGCGAATATAATTTTTTTCCTTGTTGTGACTCGAGTAAAAATGTTCAGTTATTCGTGAAATTGTCCTATCAATATTTTTTATATCACATACTTAAGTGCTTACGTTCGACAAAAATGATTTCCTATTGAAAATAAATTTTTTGTTTGGTTAGCATATCTGGCGCCGTTTCTGTACTTGTGCTGTTATGTACGAATATTTATAAAAGTGTGTGAAAACTTTTTATCGTCAACTCTCCAATAATTTATATCTTTTTAGAAAATTTATTTTGTATACTGTTTTAAAAATTTGTAACTTTATTTATAATTGCTTCTGGGCCATCAATCCAAGTAAACTTATCAACATGGCAACATGGTGTTTTGTTTGTATGTGGAGGGGGGAGGGGGCGTGTCAGCATGCGCATTAAGATCATTCATTACATTCATTACATTATGCAAACTATATTTCATGAGTTGCAGCGAGAGGTTGTCTTTTGACGATTTTTTCTTGGTTTTTGGTCTTGTGGGCCTTTGTGTGGTAAGGGAGATGGAGGAATAGAAGAAAAGGAAAAACAGGAAAAGGGCAGGTGGAAGAAAGGAAAGGTTGTATGCGGAAAAAGTTTCACCAGCGAATGAAAAATAGTAAATGCGATCACAGAAATCACACGACTTTTTAAATAGTAAAAGAAAAAATGTGTCATGTGTAAGAGTTGTTAAAATTACTACATTATGGTGAAAAGAAATAATAAATGTACCTAAAGTATTAAAGGCAATAGACGTAAGTCTATGTGAGTATGTTATACAATTACTTGTCTGCTAAAGTCAGTTACGAGTTCATATCATTATTTACTCCAAAGTTCTACCTGGCACGCAGTACTTACTGGCTGCAAGTGCAATCTGCTGCCAAAAGTATTGCGAATTTTCATTTGTCCGGGCTCACAGGCGCTAGTTACCCAAGCGACCGTGTGCAAGCCTATACATACATATGTATTTAATACTATTGCCGATTTTACTCCGACTTGGGTGATGAACATCATTACAGGCTTGTTCGCGCAAACACATAACTACAGGATAATGGAGCGAGAAAAATAGTAAGATGCTGGGTCCGAATGTCGGGAATTGAAGAAGAAAAATAAGAAAAACGCTTGAGTGGTAAAATGAAGGAATTTGTTTCAAATATATTAATAAAATTTGACGTAAAGATGAAATTTTATTAAGTCCAAGTGTCCGCGAAAGAATATAAATTAGTGGAGGTATAAGGATCAGTTGAACGCAAAAAAAAGGGAATTAATAAAGCAATGATTTTATGCTCAACAAAAATAACGATAACAGTAGTAAATCCCGACAATGGAGCGCCGGGACTCCATGTGTTCGCCCAAAATTATTTAATCTAAAATAAAGTTCTTCTACAACAAATGAAAACAAAAAACAAGTAAGAAAATTAAATTCGGTCGGGACTGAATCTTTTATACCCATCACCGTTGTCCTAAAAAATACAAAAGAAGTAAAAGACGAAAATCTTCACGCTCTATAATATGGAGTGGGCGCAGCTGATTTTTCTATTTTCGAAGTAAAAGTTTTCGTCGTATAGGCATGTGGGTGTTGTAGGCGTGTCCTTTGAAAAGTTTTGGTCAATTCCAAATTCTTTTGCTAATTTGTACGCGTTATCTCCATTTTCGCTAACGGGAGAATGTTTACCGCAATTATCACACAAGTTGCCGCTTCTGGCTTGTATTTTGATCATAATTCATGCATGTTTAGTTACATTCCAAATTTGACACTGGCCAAGAATTTGTATACTTTATGGGATTTCTAAAGCTTGTTTCTGCGCGCTATAAAGATATTGAAAAAAAAATCTCCTGCAGCACCTGTATACCGTATAGTGTAGCTTTGTAGCTATCAAATGTAATCGATTCAGTGGAAAATTATAAACGAAAAATAAATATGTACTGTTACGGAAATCCCAAATCTAGTTCATTACAGCTAAGTAATTTTCCCAAATAACAGAGTCCCTAAAAGGGGGAAAAACCATAAGTAGAATATCTGCGGAAGACAGAGTTATTAGAAAAAGAATAGTTGAGGTGAGCAGTCAAAACTATTGCTAAAAATAAATTGTGAATAATCCTACATTTAAGGAATATAATAGAACGTTGAAGTGCATTTTCTTTCTTGAGCAAAATATCCACGATCTAGTGATACAGACGGTATCGAGCCGCGGAAATTTGTCACAATGCATATAAAAACCGAACAGAAATATGAGACAAGAATTTAATGTGAAACGTCATCACCATGACGATGATGATTTTAGACATGCAAAAAGGAAGGAGAAAAAATAGAAATTGTCAGAATACTTAGGAACGTTGAATATTTCATTATTGCCTTGACGTTTTGGTTAAATTTAAGTTTTGGAGAAAAAACAATCAAAATCATTTCGAACTCGTTATTGTTTTTGAAGAAGTGGCCATTTTATAATATTGGGTTGGAAACTATGACACGGGCGTTTTTTGTTTAGCCTGTGTTCAGCCGCGGCTGAGAGAGACACATTGTAACGTGCGCTCGATATTTTTATTTATGAAGCTTAGAGGTACGACTTGTAGGAATTTAAATTAAGTCATGCGGCATCTCAAGCTTCAAGAAATATTGATCAGGCATTCGGCGATGGATTCACTAATGAAAAAAATGCTCGATATTGGTTCTGAAAATTTCGTTCTGGCAATTTGGCAATTTGAGTATCGTCAATGAGCCTCGAGCAACCCCACCGGCCCACCCATATTGATAAGAAGGCATTAAGAACGACTGTGGAATCCGATCCACACATAACTAGTCGGACACTTGGGTCTAAACTAGGGACTAGTTATACAGCTGTGTTAAAACATTTGCGTGCAATAAATAAAGTCGAAAAATTGGACTAATTGCGCTTTTCGTTATTTATTTTCATTCAACGCCCGTTTCATAGTTTCCAACCTAATAACTAAGACACCCGAATAGTAATCAAAAGGAGCACGTGACGATTGATTTGTGATATAAAGAAAAACACGACATTTTATCGCTATGTTGTAGCGATTCAAATTTGATTAGAGATTTTCCGATATTAAGTGAAGAGATGTTATGAATATTATTTTTCTTTTGGACAAGAAGAAGCATGAAATTTCTGCCTTTAACGACAAGCAAATATAATCAAAGGAAAAAGAAAAGAAAAATTTATATCTAATTTTCATCGAAAATGTATACCGCTCCAATCATTGGCAGTATCTGGATGGCTTGAATCGGATGGCTTTGCACACTTTTCTGTATAAAGTAAAGATAGTATTGTAGCGAGTTCAGCAGACAAGCAGGTTTTTTTTTTGTTTATATATTATTTATATGCACTAATAAGCGTTAAATTTGGATCATTTTCTGTTTGCATATATTTGATTAAGAAGCATATTATTTGGCTTCTTTTTTATGAATGAAAAAGTGAAAAGATGAAACAAAGATACTAAAAACAAAGTGTCGAGCAAATAAAATCCTGGTAATAGCAAGAAGGTAGACTTAGAGAGGTTTTCAGACCCAACTTCAGAAACCAATAGGTAGGACCGGTAATGAAAAGCCCAGGGCTTAGAGTATGCCCGTTCAGTAGGTTAGGTTGCGTCCGTTCGCGTGTCCTTTAAAGAGTAAGTGCGTGCTCTTCTTCTAGGTGTAAATGTCTGAGAAGCGTCCAGAGAGCCAAAATGTAAAACTTCCCTACATCTCACGAAGCAGCCGGCTCGGCAAAGGCATGTACATCGGTCTCGTCAGCGTCCTATCCCAAATCACTTTCCCTATCACTTTCGAGTAGCCCTAAAATTAATGCAGCTGTAAGTTTTTGGACACACAATTAGAACAAAGACAAATAATTTTATTAGACAAAGTGGCAAAGTGGCACCCAACGCCAACGTGGGTTCACATTATTATTAACAAACGCACATGGCTATGTCGGCTCAAAATCTCGTCCTGTTCAACGATCTATATATAAAGTAGTCCGAACATTTTTTGCCGTTTTCCCTACCGCCAGGTTAAAATAACTTTTTTCAAGCAGCTAGACAGCTAATTAGGATTAAAGCTATGGATAGCAGGCTTATGTTTATTTTGTAAAGAACTTTCAAAGTGACCGGGAAAATGGCGGATCAAAGTGACAAAGTATAAGACATACTTTACTTTTCTATTTCAAAAAAGGTAAAAGAGCTGCAGAAACATATAGAGAAACATGTGCTGGGTATAAAACTATTGCTGGAACAGAGCGCACTTGCCAGAATTGGTTTGCGAAACTGCTTGCTTGAAATTTTTCAGTGAATCCTTTACCGCGTTCCTGTAGCCCAAATGCCATTGATAGCGATTTCTCCAAGCAACTTTTAGTGACGACATAAAAAAAACTGAGATTTCAAAAAAAAAGCTGAGCATAAGGATTCCATATGTTTTATAAGAAATTCATTTACCACAACACATTAATGTCCGCGAAATACTGTTAAAACGAAACCAAAGCGATTCACTTCTGAAGAGAATTTTAACAGATGATGAAAAATGGATCCTGTACAAAAAATCAGCCATGTCAAACAACATCGAAACGGGACATCCGCAGATGACAGTGTAAATTCATATATAGAACATTTTTTTGCCGCAAAAGATTACAAAGTTTATGTGAAGGGGAGACTGAAATTCCGTGAACAAAGGGGCAAATATGCAGCTTGATCAAGTTTATTCTTTGTATAAAAAAAAAAAATTATTTTATTGTATTTCATAGTGAAAAAGCACCCATTAATTCAAATCTTATTTGAAATGATTTTTTCATTCTTCATATGGTGAGATTTATAAAAATTCTTGTAATAATTTAAAACGCGCCTTTTTTCATTACGCTGACAGTTGCAAATTGTTTTTCTTCGCGACCGAATCCGCGAGATTCTTTTTTCTTACTCGTCTCATAAACGCCAATGACGTATATGATGGCAAATTTCAGATTTTTTATATACAAAGTGCGTTGTAAAGTAAGAGAACTTTCTTGTGCGCTCAGCGAGGTTCTTTCAAACCTGACCTGAATAACAACCGGACAACGTGTAGAAACCGAATTGCGGCCATGCAAGTGATAGTATCGGCCAACGCTTTAACACTTGTCCAGACATACGGCCAAAATGTAATTCATCGATCGGCATAAAATTGGGATAAATGCTCTCTTTCATAGCTTCGCGTAAATCTTATCGTGGCACATATTTGCTGACTCTCCCATCCATACAATATTTTCTTATGCAGACTTCCAGTTGGAATATATTCAAAACGTTTAACCGAAAGTATAAATCAAAAAACGGCATTAATTAAGCTAATATGAGGGCATGTAGTGAAAAAAGAAAAATAATTAATTAACTTAAGCAATGATATTACGTAAACAAAATGGTTATTATCTCAGTTTGTTGTTCACATTTCCATTAGTTAATGTCTTTCTATTTTTGTTTTTCTTTTTCTTCTATCTATCTATCCAGTACTAATACGCACAATTTAACTAAAATGTTGTCGTTGTTTTTTTTCTCGCCCTTTCAGTACTTTGCGGTGTTGGTGTTGATTTGCACTTACATGGCTACATAATCGGGCTTATTTTGTTGTAAGTACTGGGCCGTTTGCTTCCTTAGCAGATAGTAAGTAATAATTATTATATCATATAAAATCGCCTAATTGTTTTTAACCAGTTAAATGTGTCGGCCTCTTTGGGAAATTGTGCGTTTAAATTGCGTCGCAAAAATTTACCGATGACAAGTATGACACACGCATTCTTAAATAGGTTATTATCGTAAATACACATTCGCAATAATAAAATGTTATGAGGAAATCCGAGAAGAACGGATAGACGGATCATGACGTACACGTACACATTTGTCATATGCAGTTAACTGATCAAGCAATAGACATAAAATGCAAACTATCTTAACTGTGGACTTCTGTAGATTGACTGCGGAGACTATCTGTAGATTGAACGATTAGATGACGGTGGAAAATATTTTTTGGAACCATAAGTTCGTTGAAGAATGCGTATACGCTAGGAGGTCTCACCACCGTATTTCTCGATGTTCCAAACATAATGCCTACAGAATGCATACAGAATATAGAATTTCATTAACGATTGATTGTAAACAAAACTTTTTGATATAGCGATTCAGGAGAAACGAACAAAACGCCAATTTTTACCACTTGCAAATTAAATCCAAGGATCAAATTTTGTGTGAGTTTTGAATTAACACATTGACAATAAAAATTACATAATAAGAGCAACATTGATTTGCTCAGCTCATGCAACTAATCACACTAATGAGCCAGACATTCATATATTAGATAAAATAAAAACTTGAAAGTTTTTTCTGCTCACAGATCACTTAAGAGACGTAAAATTTGTAGTCCCATTAACTCTATCAAGCCACATTCTAACGCATGTGAAGGGCTACAGTACAGAGACAATTGAAACCACCTAAGAAAATTATATTCACTTGTAGCCAAATCTCTTACACTCATCACATTTATCCTGAAAAAGAAAAAAAATGAATAGTGAAATTTTAATATTTTTTAATATTGGGTGGGCAAGGCCAAATTGCTCCATTTTTTATAGTTGCTGTAGAATTTCCCATAGAACTCTATATGTACGTCGAAATTTTTCTCATCATATCAGTTGTAGTTTATTAGAACAGACGCGCCCCTAGATTATATTGCATTACAAGCATGCGCTTGAACCAATTTAGTGCGTTTTCAATACCATTAGCTTTCAAATTTGAAGCCGATAACATAATTTTTACGACAAAGAAAATGTTTAACAACGGTATCCACCCAAACGATTGCACGGACACACGTCATTCGAGTTTGACACTGATCAAGAATACGGGGGCATGTCGGAAACATTTCCGACCTTATCACAGTAGACGATGTCTTTTCTTTATATTTATTTTTATTTTTCTGCTCCCGTTGCTCCCGTTTCTTTAAATTGTCTAAGTTGTACTCACGAATCTTACTCTACGTTTACTTTAGCTTTAAGTTATAGTGCGACTTTTGGCTTTGGAGGACAAAAAGAAGTTGCTTGGGGCTACATCTAACGAACGATAAGAACGGCCAAGCAATTCTTACCATAAGTCAAGTAATGACGTCTAATTTGCCCCTCTATTGTTCTTACTTTCTCAAGATAGTCGGTTGAGATAATTGCGTGATTAACCCGTTCTTCACCATTTTGCCCAGTCGGAGACACAACCATTACCTTTCGTGAGGCCAATTCTCGCTTTGCAATTCATTATTTTGAATATGTTTTTCCTTCTGGAGTTTATTGGTGTTTCATTCATGGTTTTGGTTATTAATCCATACTAAAAAAAAATCCGATTTATTGCGATCGAAAATTTGCAGTCGAACAAGTTTTTGGTCCAATATGAACAAAACGCGGCATTCAAAATCGAATCAGGCCTAAATCTTGGTTTAATGATTAAAAAACACGTTCTTTGGACACGCTCATAACCTCCGCTAGCTTCATCGGATCGCCGTCCATCATCCTTTGGTATGCTTGAGTGACGTTTTCTTCAATGGTTCAAATTTTTGGCCGCCCCGAATGTTTATTCGTCGTCACCCATCCTGGTACGATTTAGTTCAGCTATCCAAAATTACAGAATACAGTCGTAAATGATGGCGCACAAATCCCCGCACACGGCATCTAACTCGCCATTAATTTATGAATACGGCTCTCTTATCATCTTTCGAAAACAAATACTTTCGGACAGTCCGGTAGTCAATTTTCTCCCTCTTCACACAAACACTGATATCGACTCACTAAAACGATTGTCAAACCACTATTGACCACCCACAATGCTTGAAATTTTCTTGAGTACTCGTAACTCCTTAACGTATACGCAAAGGTATTCCTCAACTTTTGTTGCCAAATGTTGTGCCATCTTCACATTCAGGTTAGGAAACATTTCAAACAACTTAGATACGTTTGTATGCAATTTATAGGCAATTTGAAGCTTCCTTCTGTGTGTTGTCAACGCTAACCTTATAGCGTTCATATATAGGACATAGAAAAACCTTGTGACATTTATTTAGAGGGAGCGCGAGGAAAGTAGGTTGGCTGAGTTGATCCTGATCTGATTTGCCAAACATTTTAAAATTGTGGCATAATAATTTTTTCAAAGGAAAAAGAAAGCAAACGATTAGACGATCGAAATTACACAGGCTTTGTCCTATAGGATCTATAAGGTGATTGGTTGACTGATCTATTGATTATTTGACAAAAAGGTTTTTTTTTCTAGCTAACGTAAGATTTGTGGAATTTCCGATATATACATATTTGTAAGCTTTATCAACATTTGGGAAGTCGACTACATGATGTTCCTTTTGTTTATCGTGAGTACCTATTACAAAACGGTACCCCAGTAAATATGAGAGGCGGTGTTCCGCTAAGATTTATTATCGCGTAATCTTCCAAGTTAATCAAATCATTTTTACGCTTTCGCTGCTTGATAGTAAGCGAACGACCTCAAAGTCGAAAAATTGAATCGAATCCTTACAACCGACTCATTCATGTTCAGAGTTCACAATGCTTGCCGAATTCATGTACGCTTTTTGTAGGAAAGCATTGCAAACCTTCCCACCTAGCCGTAGACCAAACTCACAATTTTCTTGTTTCCTCCAAGCAAAGCCAAATTTCACGGTAACGCAGTAGTTAGTAATCGAACCTCGTCGTGCACCTGCTTCAAACTTTTATTACGCAAGCTAATGCGTTTAATATTTTCAATTGCGTTCCACGAGTTTTTAAATGAGAATTTTTCGATTTACCTCTTTTAGAATATCGACAATGTTTATGATATTTTTTGAAACCAAGTGGATAATAACCTTATTTCTGGAATTACTCTTTGCTAAGTAAGTTTAAGAAATCTTTAAAAATATATATAAATAAAAAGCAAAAATAAAAAGTTGATGTTTTTATCTTATGCAACAATTTCAGTGACAATTATTCCATTTGCTTGGAATGCTGGAGTTTTTGTAGATTTTTTGGCAGCTGGCGTCTGGCGTTTCCCTACATATTAATCGGGATTGCTCTGATGATGTGGCCGCACAACCTATGGCTAAGTTATGTAGCTGGCATTTTAATGATTTTACTGGCGCTGCTGCGTTTATGTTTAATCTTCCGTTTCAGCAATAATTTCAAAGACGAAGAATTATTGCCACAATCCGACTTTGACAAGTAACTGAACCTTGAAAATAATTAGCAGAATATTCTCACTAAACGCATTTTGATCCCTAGAATTGAATCCGGTTCAAGCAGACGTGATGACGGTTTCGTTGAAATTGTGCCTAGTTTGGAGGAGGAAGAGCCTATCGATGATGTTTGCTGATGATGATGATGATGATGATATTATTAAAATTAAATTTTTCTTTTTATTGATTTTCCTTGTAATCAAACACTTTAATTTGTGCTACTTTTTACGTTTGTTTCTCAAATATTCGAACGCATTCTCTCCAAGTCTTTTATGACTAATGCCGTTTACCTTCGCATTTTTACTAAACGTATAAATTTACAATATATAAAGAACTTGTTTTCTAAGCGAATAAATTTTTGCAACTATCCTCGTAAACATGGCGCCAGTTTTTTTTGTTCAATGCATTCACATTCATGCAGGACAAAGAGAAAGAATGAGAAAGAAAGAGAGAAGAAATTACAAGCAGCTTGGCGAGAGTCTACTAGTGCCCACCTCTTAAGTAGTGAGAGTATGGGAACATATTAAAATAGGTCTTTCAAGTAAGTATGTAAGCATTACTTGCTTTCCATGGTAAGTACAGGGAATCTCAGTGGACCGATCGACAATATTTTAGTGGCCAAATATTTCGGAAACTTCTTTCTTTAATATATACACGTCTCGCCAAAGGATGAGACGTATATTCATTTTGTCGGAACGTTTGCGACACCCAGAAGGTCAGGTTCAGAGACCCCACAGAATATATATATTCTTGATCAGCATCAAATCTGTTGTAAGCATTCACCCTGCTGCAAAAATGAAGCTATCGACTTCCAATTTGGCAGAAACATTTTAATTTCTTGCGCGCAAGTTAGTACTGAAAATAGGCCAATTGGTGGAAGGCCATGTCTACAGTACCTCGTAAACTGAAAACCCTTCTGCTTTTCAAAAGGAAAAACAAGGGTTTTTTTCTCGGTATTAATACACTACTACAGACAAATCTACTAAAATTTATATGTATATTCTATGGACGATGCTCTAGTGTCTGTATAAACCCGATCAAGTATATAAATTCTTAGTCGCTCACAATTTCTCAATGCACAAAAGCATGTCCATCTGCCCATCTGCCCAACTATGTAGTGTCGGTGGTAAACATTCTACCGTTCGCCAAAATAAAGATATCGTCTATAAACTATAATATGAGGTTTTAGCTCAGCAGTCTTTTTGCATTTCTTTTTTCCTTACGAAAGACGGGATTGTTAAGTTGTCGCACAAGAAAGAGTTTAATAGGGGGAGATATGTTGACAGCATTTTCGTTGGATTTTTGTGACGGATAAAGGAAAAAAAAAAAAAAAAAAAAAGAAAGAAAATTAAAAGTTTGGGGTTCAGCAAGAAAAAATCAATAATTTAAGAATAGAAAAGAAACAAAAAAAATATAATGTTACGAAAATCCCAAATGGAGTTAATACTAACTAATCTCCCTAGTGCGTATTGGCGGCGCGTCAAGCAGCTGCCGGCCGACGAGAAACATTAGCAGACAAACAGACAGGGAAAAACCCAGATGCACATGGGCGGCACGTCATACGGCTGCCGGGTGAGGGAAACGATTAGCAGAAAAGCAGGTTAACGGATTAAAAATGAAGCCATGAAGTTAGGTAACAGTAACATGCTTGTAAAAATGTATATAAGTAGACTACTTGCGGAAGGCAGCTTAGTCGTACGAGAACATTTGAGTCCAAAAGGAATACTAAAATTGCGAAGTCGAGAGTATTGCCAAAGCAAAATGTAAATAATCCTAGCCTTAAAGAACAGATTCTCTTGAGAAGAATATGCACGATCGAGTGATGTGGACCGTATAATAGAAAAACGGAAATTTGTGACAATAAATTAAAGACAAGCAGCAGATGCACTGCTAATTTAATGACAATTTCGTTGAAAAGTCTATATATATATATATATATATATAAATAATATAATTGAAAGGAAGCCTAACAAAAGTTAGAAGATGATCGAAAATGATAATCAAACTGAGGAATTTAAACAACATGCAATTAAAACTGCTAACAATAACTGTGGCTAAGTAGTCTTGAGAAAAGAAAAAAAATGCTGAGTGTGTCTAACGTCAATAGAAGGTCGAGATTAGAGAATGATTAAAGTACTTAAGGACGATTAGCATTTTGTTTCTCATTTTATAAAATGAAAATCGAAGAACGATTAGCATTTTGTTTGGCGTTGACGTTCTATTGGACATAAATTTTATAAAATCAAGGACGGTTTAGTAGAACAAATTGACTGAGGAAGTGGCTGTTTTAATTAATTATGATTGGATGTGCGAATAACAAGAAGATAAATATATCAGAGTAATTATGGAAACAGAAAAATTAAGGGATTAAAAGAGAAGAAGAAGAAATTCTTCTAGAGTGAATCAAATGAAAGACAAAAAAGAAAATGTATGTATGTATAATGTGTTAATAAGACAGAGGAAAACAAATTTTGTTAATAATTAATTCGTAAGCAAACATGCACGAATTCAGCTTAATTAGAGAATACTCTGAAAGAAAAATAAATGAAAAATAAACGAATTCCTAAAAACTGAAAAATTTGTGACGAAGCGTTTTTCTTTTTTTCTTACTGTATGCAATATTGAGAAAAATGCAAGAAGACGACGTTAATCAGAAAAATGCAGCTTAACAAAAGGCACCGCAAGAAGGTCGCAAATTATAAATGAGACCTGCATTGGATGCAGTTTTTTAAAATACAAAGTACACCCTTTGAAGGTGAAAATTTTTGCAAATCGCGTTAAGTTGCCTTTTGCTCTTGCGGAACTTTAAAAAAAATGCACAGAAGATGTTTTGCTATTTTTTTTATTTTATAAATTGTTTTCTAAAATGTAATCGATTAGCTAATCAAGAAATTTGGCCCTTTCCTATTCATATTCAAAATCTCCTTTTTCACTCCTTTCACATCAAATATACACTTTTCGCTTACCGCTAACTAATTCATGCTCGATCTTTCCCTCTTTCTAGCTCTAACTCAAGTGACTCTTCGCTGTTCGACTTTTTTGCACTCACCTCTCTTTTTCTGTTTTCTATCTCCGATTGTCTTATTCTGTCCCCTAATATGTCGATGTTTTAATGAGCACAGATTTGTAAATACGCAAAACCCACCCTTGTTACTCAAACAGACTTTAGACTTTTCCCTTTTTATAATATTCTATGTTATTTTAAGTACTACAACTGCGGAATTATAAAAAGAAAGACCGATGAGCGGGATTTCGTTATTACGTGGTTTACAGCTCCTTGTGAAGAGACCGAACGGAACCGCCTACATCTGTATACGCGGACGTTACCAATTTTCTTAATTGCTTTTCTTGCTGTTTAAAAACGAATCGCATCTACATTCAGTTTTGATCTTGTAACGCGCTTCTTTTAGCTAACTCAGTTACATCGTTAAAACAAGAAAGAATTTTTCTACTACAAGCATTGTTGACGTGACATCAAATAACGGTGTTACGGTCACCTGTTATTCCTGTTATTCCCTCCATTAGCCTGGGTTCTTGCAGCTGTTGCTCCGTTAGGTCCTCGCCTATGGTTACATCCACACAGATGCTCACTTACTTACGTCATCTTCGTGAAGCCTCCTCTTCGTCTAATTGATAAATGTCATAATGAACATCATTTTTACTTTTTTTTTTTTTTGTTATTATTTTAAGTCTAATAAAATTCGTAAGCCATAGTGCATGCCTATGTCTTTATATTCAATAGTGTATTCTTATTAATTTTTCCGGTTATTTTTTTTTTTATTAGCAACTTCTTGAGCTTTTGTTTCCTTTTTTTGCAAATAAATTATATTAAAGTTTTCTTTGATTTTGTTTAATTAATTTTTCTTCTAGAGACATTTCTTACTTCGTATGATGTTAGTTTTCTTTCTTTTCCTCAAACGACGTTTATTTTCCTAGGTTGGTGCACCTGTATTCCTCCTTTTTAATTAGTCCCGTTCTATTACATTCACTTTTCATTTAATTCATTTATTAAAATTCGTCTTAATTATTATAGTAAAACGAAGATTTGAGATCGCTTTCATTCAAGTATGAAAAAAGAAATGATTTTTAATTTCCTCTATAGTTTTTAGCGATTTTTTTCCCTTTTTAAATTATTGGTATAAAAAAATGCTTTTGCGATTTTTTCTTTTTTTGATTTTTTTTGTATTGTTGCCGAAGCGCTCGAGCCTTATTCGCCGTCTATCTTGTTCTTTCCACCCCACTATCATGTCGAAGACTGAATCTTCACTTCAAATTGCCGACTCGCTTGATCTGTCTCGGCAGTATTCTCTGTTGGCTCGGTAATCAAAAAGGAACTTGCCATTTGCTTATGCAAAACCCACCCTTATGCTATAGAGACGGACTTTGGACTTTGTTCTCTTTTCATAAGTCTCTCTTTAAATGGCGCCAGTGTGCGAGCGGAGAATTATGAAGAAATCCTGATTAACGAAATTCCGTTATTATATGTAACACTACTCTTTTTGTGAAGAGAAGAGAAAAAGCCGACCGACAGAAACCCCGTACACTTATATGCGCGGGCGTTACAATCTATGGAATTCAAGCAGTTTTCCTTCCTTCTTTATCGGAATAGCTATTGATTCAGAGAATTCCCAGAACAGAAATAGTCAAAAATAGATATATATGATTAAATCATCTCATTATGGGATTTCCAAGACCTGCTTGCATCCCTCCCAGCGCACTAACAAAATTAATATAATCTAACTTCGTTATAGGGTAAGTGATATAGTCAGAAATGGATCACTTTTCCCTTCTTTCGTATAATTCTTATCATTAATTATCATATCAGTAAACAATAACACACATGTATATATATGTATATATAAATCATTGGTGTTGCGATCATATGTCGGTTCATTGATAAGCACTTATTTAGCGGCGGAAAGCAGTGATATGAAGAGTGAAAATTACGTATATTTATAAATCAGTTTGCCATAGAACGTCTCGCTGAGCGTTATTATAGCTCTGCGACTTTAGTTTCGTTCAAGTTCTTTATTCTTTAAATATTAATTCTGATTCTTATTAACCCAATTAAAGATACAATAGGACGCTAGTAAGTAATACATTAAAGCAATTGTACCAAAAATTAACAATCAATTCTTATATGTTAAGGAACAAGGCTGTAAGTATAATCCCGAATGTCTTCGCCGATAAATGCACCATATGTACATATATATTTTTAGTTTCATTTCAATAAGAAATGTTTAGAAAACAGTGAAATGAAGGTTTTGAACGCCCCCCATACATTTTCTAATTCAATTCGAGATCAACATTTAAAAAGATCGCGAAGAGATAGTTCAATTTTTGCTTACTACTATCGACAATTTTAGTAATTGATCTGCGGATTTGATTTACGAATTTCTGAGTTAAGTTCCAACTTAAGTCTTCAGAATTTAATTAATAAATTAAGTACAGATGGGTGGATATCGCTCAATGAATTTAAAATTTTTATGCTGCAGTTCTTGTACATGACGATGAAATGACTCGAAAATGAGGCTAGAAGTTCCGTAAAGTTTTATTCGATTTATCCGTATTTGTCCGTCTGATGACTTTTAGAATAGCAAATGACATTAAGAAAATTGAAGTAGAGAACTACATATGTTGCTAAGTGACGGCCAAGCTCCAGTTTAGAATAGCAACAAGACTTTCTCAAAAAGCCTTTGATAGTTTAAAAATTAACAAAACTCAATAAAATTCTTTAGTGTAAAGAGATCATAAGCATAAAATTTGTAAATGTTACGACTAATAACCCAGAAACTACAGTAGAAATCGATCTAAAATTTAGAGCAAATATTTAATTGAGTTACACAAGCTTTGAAAGGGAAACTGCTTCTACTTAGTGCAATGTCGCAAATGTCTCAAATCACTAAACTGGTGTCGCAGATCGACGATCCAAATCTCTCTCATTTGAATGATAACTTGTCGCTAATGCAACTGCAAAAATAAAAAGTAATAAAAATATTTTTAATTGTTGTTATCTTATCGAGTTGTCAGAGATTATTAATTTAGAATAGCAACTATTTGAGAGTGCATTTGTTTGTTTGGCTTGTTCGACTAAGTAATGGGCGTGTAAAGAAAATCAGTTAAATATAGTTGAAAATTATAAAAATTAATGCTTACCGTATATGATTTATTTAAATTTTACTTGGTATTTATTAATTTTTAAATGCTTTGTTCAAAATAAACTTGTGTTGTTTTTGTTATTCAATTAACGGTATTAAAGAAAAACACATTGAAAAATGTTTTTACTGCCCTTTACGAGTTTATTTGCAAACACTCTAGTGATTCTACTTAAACGAGTCTCATTAGGAATTATGCTCTTCCGATTTAATAGCAATCTTCCTTTTATATTACAGGATGGCTCAACTACAACGCGCTTTAAGCTTATTTCGCTCCTCATTGCCCCAAACTCCTCTTCAAGGTTTGGCCACTTTTCATTCAAGTTCGAAACTAAGAAATGAATGCTACTTAATTGATTCGCCGGAATATAGTTTTCTGAGGGACGTCGGCTTAGAGCGTGAAAATCCTGGCGTATTTACCGGCTCTTGGAAAGGTTCTGGGCAAATGATGGTTTCAGTAGATCCGGGTACCGCAAAACCAATTGCGGCGGTGCGCATGGGGACTGTACAAGAAATGGATGAGAGCATACGTGCAGGTGTAGATGCCTACAAAGAATGGTCTAAAGTGCCGGCACCGGTTCGTGGTGACATCGTTCGACAAATTGGTGACGAGTTACGTAAATATAAGGAGCCATTAGGTAAATTGGTCAGCTTGGAAGTAGGCAAAATATATAGTGAGGGTCAGGGTGAAGTTCAGGAGTCCATTGATATTTGTGATTACGGAGTGGGCCTGTCACGCATTTATGCCGGCCAAATTATCAATTCGGAACGTGCTGATCATACTATATTAGAAGCATGGCGTCCTTTGGGCTTGATAGGTGTTATATCGGCCTACAACTTTCCGAATGCAGTATTTGGCTGGAATGCCGCGATAGCTTTAGTAATATAAATTCTACCTAGTATTTAGTATCTAAGCTTATCTTATTTTTCCACCACAGACAACAGGTAATAGTGTATTATGGAAAGGAGCTCCTAGTACTTCGTTGGTATCTGTGGCTACTACTAAAGTGCTGGCTGAAGTATATAAACGTAACGATTTGCCGCCAATTACCACCTTGTGTCAAGGTGGCGCAGATGTGGGACAAAAAATGGTTTGTGACAAACGAGTAAAACTGGTGTCCTTTACGGGTAGTTGCCAAACTGGTCGCAATGTAGGTGTTGAAGTACAAAAACGCTTTGGCAAAGTTATTTTAGAGTTGGGCGGCAATAACGCTTTAATTATTGATGAGAGTGCAAATTTAAAGATGGCTCTGGACGCTGCCTTGTTCGGTTGTATAGGCACAACTGGGCAACGTTGCACAACTACTCGCCGGATTATTGTACACCAGAAGCTTTATGATAAATTTTTAAAAGATCTGACCAATAAGTACAAACAAATTCTGTCCCGCATAGGCCATCAATTGGAAAGTAACACTTTAGTGGGGCCCGTGCATTCACAACAAAACATTGATAATTATCAAGCCAGCTTAAAAGAAGCATTAAGCTTAGGAGGTACCGTGGCTTTTGGCGGTAAAGTTATCCCACGGGACGGTTACTTTGTAGAACCTACAATTATTACTGGCCTGCCGCATGATTCACCGGTGGTCCACCGAGAAACCTTTGCACCCATTGTGTATGTTTTAAAATGCAAATCCGTAGAGGAGGCTATTGCCTGGAACAATGAGGTGGATCAAGGTTTGTCATCCGCAATCTTCACCGAGAACGTAAACCATGTATTTAAATGGATCGGAGCCCAAGGTTCAGATTGTGGGATCGTTAATGTTAACACAACTACTAATGGTGCTGAGATTGGCGGCGCATTTGGCGGTGAAAAGCATACAGGAGGTGGACGTGAATCAGGTTCGGATGCTTGGAAACAGTACTGTAAGCGAGCCACCGTTACTGTAAATCATTCCGGCGAATTAGCCTGCGCTCAAGGCGTTGTTTTTAATGTTGAATAAACCAATTGTCTATTGAAATTATAGAAAATCTTTATTGTTATACATGTAAATGCAAGTGCAATACTACGTTTCCTTTTCTTCAACAGCGAAACGCCAAAAATCGACCTGTATGTCTTTAGATTGATATTTATGGAATTTATAGCTACTTTCAATATTGTATTTAAGCTCCGCCACTACTTGACCCTTCACATGCCAATCTTTAGCTTTTTTGCTAATATATTCCCGAGTAGAAGTCTTATGCAAAGAGTATACGGCATTAGTAGCTAAATGAATGCCAGCTTTAATAAAAAGAATATCTAGGCCAGGATTATTTTTCGTCCCGAACGGCGGATTAGTGATAACGGTATCGAACACATTTTCCCACTTTTGTCCTAAGGATAAAACGTTTTCCTGTATGCCGTCAATAGTAGGTATTTCCATTTCAGTAATATTAGAATGAAAAACCTGCAAGAGCCTTGTTATAGGGCAAAGGAAATTTTAATAATTATGCTAAAGGTTTACATTTAGAGCTTCCGGATCTAGCTCAAAGCCAATAGTCAGCGAAGAACCCAACAAAAATGCACCAATAGATAGCATCCCACAGCCACAACCCAAATCACCCACAAGCTTACCGTCCAAATCATCATAACGAGCCTATTTAAAGTATTCTTGATATAAAAAATTTTTTCAAATTGAAAGACCAATAGAAAATTTTTACCTGGATATTGTACAAAACGCAGCTAGCGATGTGGGCTGGTGTGCAATATTGTTCTAATTGGACTTTTGGATTTTCAAAACCATCCAATCCTTGCAGACATTCTTCTAGGTTTTTCATTTTTAAACGAGGCATTAGAAAAGTTTTAAATCGAAAGAAGCGAAGTGCAATTGATAAAATCTTTGACCTTCGTGTGATTCCGTTTATTTGACTGTGTGATTAGCCGGCGAAGGGTCCAAGCGCGGTAATACGGGTATGAACGAGTTACCGTAATGTGAATCCTGAGGTATAAAATAACCTAATGTAGTGGCACTGGTGGGATTAAATACTGAACGTGGTACCGTTATAGCACCACTACTTTGCGCAAACTCGTTGGGTTGATCTAACAACTGTGTGGGGGGCATCTATAATTGTAGTTTCTGTACTTGACCACACAAAGATAATCTTTCAGGACCTCTCCCTTACCTGGTTGATAGCTGCTGTTAAACCACCGCTAAGACTACTTATATCAGCTACTGGCACACCCTTTTGTAAGAGTTGACGTTTTAATTGCAAATCTTCCAGTATTTTACGATTAGTTTCTGCTTTCAAAGAAACAAAAACTGAAAGCTTCGTAGAAGGACGTAGATTGCTAATGAACTAATCCACCTACCTTGCTGTGCCCCCAATGTAGGAAAAGCCATCAAATTAATTTTTACAATGATAAAAAACTAAAAACGTAAATACTTTAAAAGAAAAACAAAATCTCCAAAAAAATGCACAATTATTTTCACTACAATTCTTATTCTTATTATGTAGATTTATACACATAGTTGTTTGCTTGCCTATGTGAAAATAACAAGCCGGTACGAAACAAGATTTCAAATTAAGAACAACAAATATTTTTAATATACTTAAACACAAGTGAAAGTTTTTCAAATTAAATAAACGAGCAAAATATCTAAAGTATTTAATTTGTTCATCCATTAATATTTTTAGACAAAATAATGAAACCAACTACGTAAAAATTGTGGAAATATTTTGAACAATTTTTAATAGCCATACAGCTCTTTAGAAAAACTTTAACGCTGCCCTGGGAGTAACCTTGCTCCAGAATGAATAATAAATGAATAAATTTGGCAAAATCACACAAACATTAAAAAAATGTAATATATACATATATATGTATATAGGCACAATTATGTAGGTAAAGTGAATACGGCCCTTGTGCATTTTTTTCAATTTTAGCGCTGTTGAGTCCACTTATATATCAATAAATTGAGATTCTCTAAACATCGTCTTTAGTTATTATGACAATCCCTAAGCCCATTTGCACTTCACCGATAACCGAAAAGTTAACCGAAAGTTAACTATTATCTTGAGCCATTTCACCTAATAATTAAAGACGTAGATTATTATTTTTAAAATCTTTGTTATAATAAATAAAATTATAGTTTGCTTACGCATACGACAGATCATGAATACTTTTTGCATTTAAAATAACAAAAAGCAAAAATAATGTTTAACTTGTAGCGATCTACGAAGTATATTGTCGTTATAAATTTTGCAATTAATTATAAGCGTGAGGATGATCATATGCATTGGGTAGTCACGATTGAAAATGTAGATAAGAGATTATATGCACAGTTGTATCGTAAGCCTTTAATCTATTATTTTCAAACTTCATCCTTGATGACCCAATATTATCCTATAGCAAAATGGGCAAAGTGAAAAAATCGGCTATGAAAAGGACAGAATTCAGTCCCATTGCCTTGCCAGTTAACAGAATTAAATCACGAATGTGTTGCCATCTTATCTTATTTAACAAAAAACCATTATTTATTATCAAAAGAATTCATATCTGGTTCTTTTTATCATATATACTGTTTAAAGGATTGATCTAATTGCTTGCGAACTTATCATATTGAGAACAAAAAAATAACTACTGCAACAATCGTAAAATAGCGATTTTTGATTAGTTATGGAAGAAAAGGTAACCGAGTGCTAATGTTTAGGGAGGTGACCTTATGTACATATTAGATTTTACAATTATTTTGAAAAATACCAAAAAAAGCAACGCGGGTGCAGTTTTCGTGAGGTTGGCAAACATTGGAGTTAATGAAAATGTCCACCTAGCAAAAAAAGGTACATATAATCCAAGTTGAGACAAAGATGATAATATAAATGGCCAGCATATTTAAGCAATGAGAAGCAATGATTATAAAGGTTGCATACGTTTTATTAGAAAAAAAATTCTTCTACCATTCGCTGACTTGCTACCAACTATGCTATTTGTTAAATTCACATTAAGCAAACTCCCCGCCTTTGTTTTCTTTTTATTGTTTGTTATATACAGCAAGCACACACAAACAAGTACGACATATTATGCTAAACACCGTAAATACACTTTCATTATGCCTTTGCACCTAAAAGTTAAAATGATTTAATGCACGTATTTACGTACAATCGAATATGTGGTTTTCATTGCATTACCGCGGTAATGCAAGAGAAGGAAAACTTTTCACTTTACTTTTGCATTGAGAAAGCAAACAATGATATTTATAAAGACAAAATCAAACCCTAATATGATAAGAAACAAGCCCTCGAATTTGTAACAGCTAATAATAAAAACCAAAAGTAAGTGCGTTTAATCACCTTCTAAATTGTTTTTCTCTAAGTATAAGTAACAACTGAATTTCCTATTATTACGTTTTTTCTTTATTTCAATCCCGTAGTATGAAAGTTTAAACCAAACGCGCAAAAGCCCTCGTTGATATGACTGACATTGCATAAAGATAAGCCAAACAACATTTATATCGTCGTTATAAATATGCTTAGCATATTATCCACATCAAAATAGCTAACAAAGTGTAAAATGAATGAATGAGAGAACAGGAACACCGTTCCCAGGTAGAAATTTTGCTGCATATCGCTTACGACGGAGTTAGCTGACATAGCTGTCCAACTGTTAGAAGAAATTACTGAACATCTGCACTTCCAATAAATTTTGTCGCTATATACAAAATAATCCCCTTACCTGATTTGTCGAATGCTCAAGATAAAATTAAGTAGAGTAAATTAGCCTGGAACAAATGAATACATCTGTATCGCGTAAAGTTGATAACAAAAAAGTTGAAAAAAAAATGAATTTTTTTTTAAATCAACACAACGCAAGGGACTAATTCCTGTATTCGTAGTTCATATTTATTGATAATACCAATATCTTTTTTATATTTTTATATATAATAATAACATTGACAATAGTAGTAATTATTCGATTTGACTGGCTTAATCATATGTTTTAAGAGCTTTGAAACACGTTGATGAAGAATTTAAAAAAGACTTCTTTTAAAAATCATATAAATTTTGAATTTTTCTTTTTTGCTTTTAACGACCCTGTTTTAACATAAAACTGATATATGAGAATAGCAATACCGATTTAATTTAATACAAAGTAACAAAACCGATGATAACAGGTTGGAAAAATTAGCAGTGATTTCCGCCATTGATCGAGTAAATATAATAAGAAAAACTTTTAAAAAGTGAATATGGTTACCGGTGTTAGCGGACCAGCAATGACCGCCAACTATATTTAGGGGCAGACAAGTTGATAGAAAAACCTACGAAAATTTCTCCCAATTATATTTATAAATCTAAATAGGTTTTTTGCAAAGACGTCAAGGTATCATAAGATTTGATGTGTTTGTGTGCACATCCAAATGCGGTTATATAAGTATGTCTTAAAATATTTAGATGGATACTTACACTTAGTTTTTCATTTCAAAGTATAATAAACAACAGAAGAAAAATTAGAAAGAAAATAATCAAACAGGAGGTAAAAAAATATAAAAAATATATTAAACTACAACAACAATAAGAAAATGTAGAACAGTGCAATATACAATTTTTAAAATTCCTTTTCCATTGTTCGTTTCAGGCAGGTATCAGTAAAGTTTTGAGATTTTCGTTCTCTCCGTCTGCCTGCCAGCTTATCTTATATTTTTGGCTATCGGGCACCAATTTTTAATTAGCCGTCGTCTTAATGGCGGACACGCCTTTTACGGCTGGCATTATGATTGTGTTTTCTTTATTACATTTCAATTATTATTAACCTGTTTTATTTTGCCTTAATAAACTCAAAATCAAAAGATAAATGCACAAAACAAGGCAAGCGTCTTCCACTCGTTACGACGCATCCAATCAGCACTTCAGGCCTAGTGTTCATTTTCGAACATATTCCACGTCTTTTGCGCAGTTTTTCCAACGCCTATTGAACAAGATTTTGTCGAGCGTCCAATAAGCCCTTCTTCGAAACTCTGTGTGAGTAGTCTTAAATTTTAGAATTTATTTCATCTTAGAGCCATGGGTAACGTATTTACACTCACGTTCTAATTGGGTTTAAGAAAGCCGATATTGTCTCGGTACTTTATATCGTAACTCTGTATGTGCACTTCTAAAAAGATATTTATTTAAGATGTGACTGGATCCGGAAATCAATAAGTGCCTTATTTTAATTAATAATTGCATGTGTTGGTATGACGGTAATAAACAAACGTATAAAAATAATTACAATAATTACAAAAATAATTACGATAGGACCTGTGCGAAAGCGATCACCAAATATATTGACATCTACCAATGTATCCGCGGCCTTTTCGCCATCCAAACTTTGTCATTGTATCCGCAAATGTATGATAGACATTATACATTTTCGCGCGCATTGTCTCTTTATCATAAAGCTCAACTCAGCTAATACCGATTCAATAACATTTCAGTTTGATGTGGAGATTATAAAACTTTGACTAAAATCAAAATAAAAAATACAAATTCAGACTTTTTCTCAATTTCATCGTGTTTTTCAAAACAAAACTCAATTTTATTGTACAAATTCAGACTTTTTCTCAATTTCATCGTGTTTTTTGAAACAATTCCCTGTGCTTCTCTTATCTGCTTGTCACGCAGCAGAGATCCGATTGATGGGATTGAATTCAACGTTTGGACCGTCGGAGGGCCATGGCTAAGGAGCGTGGCTGTACTGCTGTCTTACTTGCGCAGAGCCGTAGAACGTGTAAAAGCACGTTAGCATACCTAAAAAACAGAAATCTATGAAATAGAATACATTTTTAAGGCAGAAACTTACATTATTGCATATTTTTACTTTCGGCTTGAACAATATCTATCCTTTCTCTTAGCTGTAAGATAAACAGCTATAAATAATTTATGGTTGCAAAAATTAGTATATTCTTTAATATTGGATTGATAAAGCTGGCAGTGCTTTACAATTATTTTACACGTATAAAATCTTGGTTGCATAGAATTTTGGTGGTATAAAATCTTGGTTGTATAGAATTTTGGTTGTATAAAAACAGGGGGCATCGTATGGCTTTTATTAAAATTGACAGTTCACAGTGCCAACATACGGGTGTTAATTTTTTTAGTTACTGTGCCATGTTTTGTCATGTCATATATCGCAGTATTTGTTCTTTTTCATACATCTATGGGATGTAACACTTTTTCATACATCTATGGGATGTAACACTTTTTCATACATCTATGGGATATAACACTGTTCATAGAGCAGCTGTTTATCAGACGTCTTTTTCACTTTGTGTTTGTTTGCTTGTGTGCAATTTCATTTTTTGATGACATAAATAAAACAATTAGTTGAGTTTTTTCTTTTGTTTTTAATGCATTCAAATTGTAGCGACATATGAAAAGCTTCAGATTTCAGAAAGCTAACTAGGAAATTTTTTCAAAAAGTGTATTTTATCGACAGCACACTAAAAAACACGGAAGTTATTAAAGTAAGTGGTTCAAAATATTTCGAAAGTATAATTGGTTCTCAACGGAAAGATTATTATATTGGCTACATATTTAACCGTGGAACCTCTGGAACCCCTCGTTTATTTGCACTTAAATAAGTTTTTTTTTTTGCTTTTTACTATACTGCCTGTAATTGTGTTTCTCTCGCTGTTGTTGTTTGTTGCAATAACGCCTGACAACAAAGAGGTCTTTGCAGAAAAGTGCATTTGACAAACAAAAGAAAAAATAAAAATGCAAAGTATTCAAATTGGGCGTTGTATGAGTTTTGTTAAACTATACTTATAAACCCATTATTTCCAAATTACCGAAACAAAATTCAACAAGAATATGGTTGTGTCTCGTATTAGTTAAAAGCTTTAATATTTCCTTTATGAGAGCAAAATGTTTAACTTATTCCATCATTTGCTATGGCAGTCCACAGTGACAAGCCTTGTTTGCTGTAATTGTCCGTTAGAAGCCCTAGAAAGTATTTGCTTCGCATGCGGTTTTCATTGCATATCGCTGAGCTCTTCGTTGATAAAAAATATGGAGAAAATTTCACAACAGTGGATATTGTATGATGCATGTGTACATGCTTAACATGATAAATGCTTGTGAGAAAAATATTAAACTTAGGTTGAAGACTTATCGATAATAACCAATGAATTACTTGGGAAGGTTTTATTTACAAAATAGTTTGACATAGATGAGTTTTTGTTACTACATACGTACGTATTTGTTTGTAGATAAGTGTTAAAGAAGAGCGTCAAGCATATACATACATTTTTTTGATGAACTGTAATTATCGTTTCAGTTTGAAAAGGATCAAAGAAAATGTCACACAATTTAAATAACGGTGCTTCAGCACCTCCACCACCGATAAATCATCGCGATTATGGGGCCACTTCCACCAGTAGCACAACGGGCAACAACACTTTCCCTGATGTCAATTTTTCCGGTTTTAGTCCCACTGAATTTATGTCACTGAGCGAAGATATCGCCCATAACGTACAAACAATTAATTCTAGTTGTAAGCATTTGGAAAAGCAACTTAAAATTTTAGGTACACCTAAAGACCAGCAATCGGTACGAACTAAAGTTCATAATATACATAGCAAGACAAATGCTCGCGTAGAAGCTACCAGTACAGATTTTAAAAGGCTTACAGCTATTGTGCAACGAGGCGATAAGCAGCAGAAATTACAATTGGAAAAGTTGACCAATGACTTTCGTTCAGTAGTCGAAAAGTATTTGAATATCCAAAAACGTATAGCAGCGGCAATGCGTAAGACTTACACACAAACAATGTTAATACAAGCGCAAGATGATCTCGCAAATACCGAAATTCTAGACTCGGAAAGAACTGAACTACTGCAACGTCAGCAACAGTTGCAACAACAGCAACAAGTACAATTTGAACATGATTTGATGATTGATCGCGAACGGCAAATAAAGCAAATCGAGGCCGATATCCAATACGTTAATAAAATAATGCATACTATGAGCGGTTTAATGCAGACACAAGGTGAAGAAGTAGGTAAGTTGATAAATCGAATCCCCGCACGCTATGAACATCAAAGCCTGTTCTAGTCTGCATCTCTGTCAAAAAGAGATAAACAGATAAATTATATTCGATCTAAATCGAATCTTTTGAAAATAAATATTCGTTGTTTGTTTAGTTTTTAGAAGATGGACAGTCAAACTAAGAAAATACATAACTTACTATGGAAGCATAGAATGCAAAACATTTCTGTAATATAACGGTAACATGTCACATAATAGCATAACGTTGCTCATACCGAAACACAAGTGTACGTCACTGATATGATAGAATGCCTATAATGTACTACTGAACACTGATAAGCGTTCGCATTAGATTTGCGAAATGTTTGAAACGCGTGTAGCTTTATAATTCTGCTTAAGAACGCTGAACGGCAAGAGGAGTTTAGCTATGGCAGTTCGTATGTCTATTTATCTTCCGTCCGTTCGTCTCGTTTGTTGCAAAAGTCACGATTCCCATCAAAAAATCTTACACAGAGGGAGAAAGTTATTCCCAAAATTTTTCTTGTCAGATTAAGGTTGAGTTAGGTCAGCGCATTGGCCCGCCAGACAAATTGTATACTTGATCAGAATTTATGAGGCTGTTGAGCTCCGGATTTTAAATTCTTTCCAATCAAATATTTGTACCGATTTCGAAGACCACTTAATCTCGGTCCAGAAAATGAAATTAAATAAAATGGAGTATGATTTTATCTACAATACCGCGCAAGTCCATTTAATGTTCACAAACGAAATGGTCGGATGTATGGAGATGAGAACATCTCTATGTAGTCCAAGCGTGACATTTTTACTCTTAAAACCCGATTGTCTGATGCGATTCATAGGTCAATGGCACCGTTTTGCCATGTTTTTTTCGCAAATGGTGGAAGACAAACAGTTACAATTAAATCTCATGTCTATCAAGCGATGGTAGAAAATTGATTTGATTATGGAACAGAACAAGGGTTTAATTGACATCATAAATACATTAAATGACGAGGGCCAGTCCGACGTTCAATTTCGACTGCTAGCCTGTGAAAAAATTGCAAAAAAATGTGTAGATTGCAAAAAAAAAAAGAAAGCTTGTAAAAAACAAAAAAGCAAAGGTTAGCTTTATTGCTTGAGATGCGGAGTTAAAGTGACGAAAATGAAGGATAATCCACTTAAGTAGTAGCGAAGTTCGTCGTTTGAATTTTAAGTTTTCGCCTTTTCAATTATTTAATCTTTAATATTTTTCTTCATCTGATTGAAGGTTGCGTCGCTTTGGGGCGAAGCGTCTCTTTTTATATATCACATCGTGAACTTAGCCTACGAGCTTCTTTTGTGCCGTTGTCTTTTAAGTTTCTGTTGCTGAGATTTAAAACAGGAAAATGTCTAAGGGAAGTCATGTCACGTTGACGATGACGATCATCACACCAAGGTTGTAAATTGCAATCAGGTGTTGGCGAATTCCATTAAATAGGAACAAATTTTGACCGTTGGTCTGTCCTTCCCCCAATAAAGCTGCCAAATTGTAAATGTGATTTTATTAAACCGACAAATGTTTTTGTGACTCAATTTCAATATTTAAAAATATAATTTTTTGGGAATTTCCTTGATGCGTACTTATGTATGCTCGAAGTGTTTATGGGGGATATAAATAAATGCTTATGAAATCGTTAAAAATGCAACCACTTGTCTCTTGTTATTCTTTATGTTCGAAATCCCTAAAGAAGAGACTGTGTTCAACGAAAAAATTTTGATTTTTACTTTGCAGATCGCATTGAGACTAGTATTGAAAATGTCGCTGCTGATGTTGAATTGGGTCGTGAACAACTTGCCAAGGCTTCTGGGCGACGTCAAGGTTATCGTCGTAAAATGTTAATACTTTTAGCAATTGCTGTGATAATAGGTTTAATAGTGACTGTCATTATTGTTAGTAAGTTGACGAGTTAAATGAATAACGTTTGGTCAATACGTACACCCATGCATGCACGCGCGCATGTTCACATTAAACGAAACGAATTTTCAGAAAAATTATAAAAATGAAAAAAAAAACTATAAATTTGAATTGTATTGTGTGCGTGCGTCTGTTGGTATTGGTGTGTTTTTATTCGATTTTAAGCAGCATCGAATGCTGGCGAAATTTATGTTTTGGTCTATTTTCAAGACCTTATCCTTGAATTTTTTTTTAAATACATTTCATTAATTTAATTATTCAAAGCGGCAGATAATTGTGTATTTGATTGCTGTCGTTTAATAGAAGAAAAATGTTTTATTTTAATTAATTAATTTCAAATTTATTAAATGAGCAAAATAGTTAAGGAAAAATGCATTGCAAAGTAATCAAAAAATAACTATGATCGCTAACGTTGAACCTTTGTGAAATTTAATAAAGCATCACAAACAAACAAACACACACACACACACACACACACACACACACACACACACACACACACACACACACACACACACACACAC
>KK502488.1:556505-587361 GCA_000688735.1 Glossina austeni | reverse complement strand
ACACACACACACACACACACACACACACACAAACACAAACACAAACACACACACACACACACACACACAAACACAAACACAAACACACGAGCGCGCGTGCGCGCATATATTTAATATTCTAATTGTTTAATTAAAATACGAATAAAACTTATTGAAAGTATTAAAACCAAATAACTAAATTGGATTTAAAATGTTTATATATGTTATGTATGTATGTCCATCATCGTAGAATTGCGAGGGCGGCAGGTGTTTCCTATTATTATGCTTGCAGTAGACACGTAAATATGTGTCACAGCGCAAATTTTTAATTAATTTCACATTTTGAGTCGAATTAATTATTTTCATCTCTTTGATGTTCTTGCAAGAGTGCTTGCAAATCTTGAACGTTTTTAGTTACGATTGAAGATCAAGTTGAAACGCGTGGTCCATTGATGATCGAAATTTCTTGTTAATTTGAACATTTGTTTACGACTTAGTCGTTATCATTGAAGATATTTTTGTATTATTTTGAAAAAGATGAAAAATTTAGAATTTGCGATGTGAACATTAGATATCACTTGTTGATCGAAAAGTAACTCCTGAAACTATGGAAACTGTTTTAAATCGAAAGAAATCGTCTTTTCGTGATATTATATGAGATGGTTACGTCACAAAATAGTAAAAAATGTTCTAAAAATTTTAATTAATAATTGAAAAATTAAGTCGCAAGATTTCGCTGATATTTCGCTAAATACTATTTTGCATGAAATTTTGATCATCGATATCCTCGTTATCGACCTATAGTGCGAGACGAAACACGAAAACGATACGATCGCTTTCTGCGTGGATGGTATTCGATTGTTCCCGTATCGAGTTGGGCTTTTCGTTCGTTGCATTCGTAATGGCATCCTTGTGATGTCAATATCGATGTGAATATGCATGACAAAATAATGTAAAGAAGACGAAGAAAAGTAAGTAAATAAGCAAACGAAATATAAAGCTGGCAAAAAACTAATGAAAAAATTAAAATCCATTAAACAAAAATATAAAACAAAGTGTAAGAAATTCATTTAAACATATCACTGTCCAATACCTTTATTTTTTTAATTGCTGGCTTCTACAACATACACTGGTCAGACAGGCCCTAACTATCACATTCCCAGAATAGTTTTTAAATAGTTTTTGGTAATCCTTTCCTTTCCACTTTTCATCGTTCCGAGAATTTTTGTTCGTTAATTCCTTATTCATTTATCTATTTTCACATTTTTTGGCACAAATAAGTAAAAGTATCGAAAATAATTATATTCTTTTATTATTTTTTTCCGAGGTTAAGTAACGTATGTCCACTAATATCAGCTCTTACGACGACGGTTTACTTTTGACCACGAAGCTCGAAATATGATATGATATCGAGCAAACACTCATATTCTGTCGAGTACCGTCGATCCAATTTTCGTTAACGGTCGCTCGGTAACGAGAACCGTCAGCCCAAAATGAAAATTCGCTACCCAGTTTGCTCGATAAAGAGCAGGAGCGTAAACAGACCTCCGCAACCTAACTTTCCGATCTAACAAATTTTCCGTAAGTAGTCTGGCGATTGTGTTGAGTAGAGAGGATATTGATATTTGATCCTGATGCTTCTCAAGTCAAGACTGAACCTTTTTGGCTGTGCGAATGGACGCGTTCTCATTTTGGAATATGACAGTGTTTGGCAGCATTATGCTAACCATGGCAAGAATTTCGCTATTGAAGATGTGAAGATATTTATTCGCAGTAACTCGGGCAGGGGTGTGAACGAGAGGGCCAGCTAAGTACAACAATGTAGTCGTCCACATCATAACGCAACCTCGTCCATGCTTGATTGTAGTAAGCAGGCGGTCCGGTTCGAGGGATTATTTTGGGGCTCTCCGTACGTAAACACGGCCGTTTATTGGAAAGAATGCGAATATGTTGATTCATCGGACCGTACTATGTTCTTCCAATCATCAAACGTTCAGATTTTGTGATCGAGGAACGACTTCTTCTGCAGCATAACCTTAACGCCTGTCATAAGGCATTTCGCAATTGCAATCCTTTCACGTTCCATGTTGGCTTTATGGAGTTCACACCATACTATTTTTATCGAAATAGTATTACTCAAGCGAGTGTTGAGTTTCGCTGTCACTTTTGCTATGGTAGTTTAACGTTGTCCGGCCGGAGAGATTTTTAATGTTCCTCTGTGTCTGTCACTTAGTTTAGAATCCCTTTTCGCCGATTATATTTTACCATGTTTTGTTGTGTATGCTCTCACTATCGTGGATATCGCCACTCGTGAAACGTTAAGCGGTTCAGCTGGTTCCTTCAGAGACTCTCTCACTAACTGAGTACCAACGATTTTGCCTCTTTGGAAGTCCAAGAGATCATACATTTCACCGATCGCTTGTTTTAACCCTCGCAGAGCAAAGCTTGAAGTATAACCTACAGAATTCGCCATATAAACTGCGCAATAGATACAGTGTCACCAACATGCAAAAAGATGGTACGATGGTATTATTTTCTCTATACGCCAAGTTTTAGTCTTCTGAATTTCTATATACCCAGAGAGATATACGGACAGACGGAATAGAAATTTGAAAAACTATGGGAAAATTGTCAAAAACGCTTTTATGCATATATGCATATATTTATGGCATTTTGACATTGGCAAACCTACTACAGATAACCACTTAATAGACGCGTGTGGTCCAAATTTGGGCCGATTAATTTTTATGTCAAATTAGTAGCTTGAAAAAATTTTTACCATAAACCATTAACAATTAAGCCTTTTTGGCTTATAAGGGTTTATATTTCCTGAGAATGCGTATATGCGGGGCTAAGCCCAAAATAGATCTACGTGGTCCAAGTTTGGTAAAGTTGCCTTTTTTATCAATTTACTATTATGAACCTATTTTCATGAAATATTGAAAATTTGATCTTTTTACTATATAAAGATTCAGTTTCCATAGAAACGACTGTGTGACATAGAGTTCAAAAATTTGCCGCAACCGAAGCAGATTTTTCATAGTCATTTAGAATCTCAAAATACTATTACACAACGAGTTATTTCGATTTCGTGCGAACGAGATATTTCGAAAGAGAAATTTCGTCCATATAACGAGTTTTCAAAGTCAAAGCCGTTATATGGAGAGCGGCCCAAAAAGGTGAATTGATTCGAACTATTTTCGAGAGCGTTCGTCGTTGGATCATCAAAATATCTCAAAAATTGTGATCCGTAAGTTGAACAACAGATTCAGAAAATGATTCTGAATCGACCGATACAATAAAAGATCGTGCCTATCTTAAGCCCTGCTGGTTGTTACATATGTCCACACAAACTTAATATGCCCTGTACCACAAGTGATGCAGATTATAACAAAGTTGTGCTCATATGGCTGAAGACGTGTTTTGTATGAATGGGGATGTGTTGAATTGCACAGTTACTGGTGGCAATGCATGGAATGAAGGTTACGATCCAGATACAGCTCAACGCACAAGCAAATAACGTGTTAAAGGTCAGCGGCAACTCACAACGGTCACTAAAGTAACACCACATCAAAGCAACTTAAAAAGCCATAGAAATGACGACAGTTTTCTTCGGGTATCGTGATGTGAAGACCATTGCGACGGTCTAATCGTGAAAAATGTTCAGTTTTATTGCAGATTTTTGCTGTAGCCCGATTCATCTTCCCGAACTGCCATTGCAACTGTTCATCAATCCTTCAACGGATGTCGTTCTACAAGCTCTATAATACTGTGAACAAAACTCAAGCTAGTTTGCACGGCTATATTAAATATTAGAAAATTTCTCTCTCTCTTAATTAATAGACATCTGAGTCAAATTTTACAAGCTAGGCGTCGTTAGCGTGTCAGCTGCGCTTGAGTTTGGACGCCACAAAAAGTATTTTTCTCGAATCTTCTTTGCGAAATGAGACATGGATCTGCGCATACGACCCGGACACGATCAATTGCGCGCACGTCGTGGAAAAGGTGAGCCAAAATCGAAAGAAACCGTGCCAAACTCGCTCAAAAATCGAGTGTTAACAATTTTTTTCGATTCGATCGTGGATAGGAATTCCTTCCGCCGGTGCAAACTGTTAATAAGGAAAATTATTTGAGTTTGGGGATTACTTTGAAACCGTGCCAAACTCGCTCAAAAATCGAGTGTTAACAATTTTTTTCGATTCGGTCGTGGATAGGAATTCCTTCCGCCGGTCCAAACTGTTAATAAGGAAAATTATTTGAGTTTGGGGATTACTTTGAAAGCGACGAAATAGATTTAAAAAAGAAAAACCTGCATTGGTTTTTTTTTTTGTGGACGCATTAGTAGTTATCTGAAGTAGCCCCAAATGTCGATTTTCTTTTCATATATTTAAAGGAACAAGAGTCGTGTGCTTATTTTCAAGACCCTGCCAGACGCTCTAATACACAAACTAACGAAGAGAATGGAACTTTAGGCGTTTTGAAAAAATTTACAAAAGTATCTGTGTTGATATTCGAGACTCGCTCGTATTCTTAAAGCAATCTTGCCCTCATCTTATTGATCATAAGGTTATATTAAGAATATTCCAGTGGCGCTCGATGTGTGAATTTAAGTTTGTTAAGCATCGGATTTCTTTTTTACATGTTTGACTATTATGTCCGAAAGTTAGTACCATCAAGTTTGAGATCTTCTTCCACATTAAGCGATAGATTGCTTAGAGTAAAACCTAAATTCTGAAAATTTTTATAATAACAAAATATATAATAAAAGATTCGCTTTGATGAGTACAAAATGCCCACTGTAAAGAAGCAATAGCTTCACTGAATTGTAGGCACGAGTAAATTAAAAACGGAGATGTTTGAAAAACAACAACAAATCAAGCCAAGAACAAAGCAATAAATAGGAGAATAATGAAAAAGCACCATAAATAATAAAATAATCTTGAAACCTTTAATTTCACCAAACAATTTATTTGCAGAATTGGATATCCAACGGACTTAGATGACACTCAATCTCACCGACCTGGATCATATGAAAGACAAACAAAAGTTAGCCCCAAAAGATCAAAAAAAAAAAGAAAAGAAAGTCAAATGAAGTTATATTAGGACTTACATACCAACCACCATTAAAATCTTTGGCGCACCATGCTTTTATTTATTACCACAAAAAAGTGAAGGAGTAAAATTTATTGTTCACCTTTTATTTCACTAAAAGGCATTTTTAAGAAAAAAATTTACCCTTCATGTCGTGACGTCCACCACAATTCATTTTGAGTTAACACACTTACCACGTCGCTTTCTACTCTCCAAGCCCTTTTATTTGATGCCCATATTGCTGGTATTATTAAGAAAATATTCATGTATCAGGTTGTTGTGCCTAAATATTTATTTTAGAATTAACGCATTTTTAGACAGATACTATGTCTTCATGTGGAAAAATGAGTAGGCGATTTTTTTTTTGTGATTGGAAAATGTGGGAAAATGAGTAATGATTAGATTGAAATGGGAATGGGAATGGGAAAAAAAATTTTGACTTTTAGAGTCTTGGAAGAACAATCTTTTTAACATAAAATAGATAAATTTTTTCTTGAAAAAGACTTTCGAATTATTTCTACATTTCCGAAAATAAAATTGTAATGCAAAAAAAAAAAAAAAAAACAAAAAAAATTGTTTAAATTAAACGTGTAAAAAAAAAATGTAATCCAAAGACGAACAACATCAGGTGCTGCGGGCGTGTTCTTAGACAAGAGTTTGTAATCAAAGCGGGAGCACGCTGAGGTGGTGGCTACTAGAACAAATTTTCAAGTATATAAATAATGAGTCACCATGAAGGAGTCAGCTGCGATTCTTGTCTCAAGTCTAACTTTAATGGACGTCGCTATAAATGTTTAATATGCTACGATTATGATCTATGTGCCGATTGTTATGAGGAAGGCGTCACATTAACACGCCATCTAGACGATCACCCTATGCAATGCATACTAACGCGCTCCGCTATTGAGCTCTTTTTTGGTGGTGAAAGGCGCAATTCCGTGCAACCACAAAGCTTTACCTGTCCGTACTGCAAGAAAATGAGTTTTAGTGATGCTACTTCATTAGAAGACGTATATGCTGAACATACGGAATCCGTTTAGAAGTGGTTTGTCCCGTGTGCGCTGGATTACCAGGCGGAGAACCGAATCTAGTCGCAGACGGTTTTGCTGGTCACCTATCACTGGTACATCGTACCGGCACACGTGAATTGATTTTATTTCTAGATGAACCTTCAGCTATACGATGTGGGTGTGGAGTGCTTCGTATTCCGGGACGTACGATGGACGGAGTGCCACGTACACGCCGATCTAATATTCACTTTAGCTTATCAAGCGGTCTCTCAGCGTTGTCTCCGTCTGAAGGTCTGGGGAATCGGTGGACCCAATTGCAGAGCTCCTCCACAACTCCACAATTACAACAATTGCAAATGTAAATTGTAATGGAACGCCAACAAGTGACGACCACACGCCAACAATTGGAGCGTTTGCCCCGACGTGCTCAGCAAATGGTCTCTTCATCGAATTCGAACGTCACTGGCGAAGTAAGTTTACACATAACACTATACTTCCACTACAACGCATACAAATTATAAGAATTCTGTAGGGCAAATTTCTTTTATGGACGCCCCAATTTCGGCGGAGCTAGTCACTTTTCTTTTAGAACCCTTTAAGTATGCTACATTCATTTAAGGGATGTACAAAATAATTCTAAACACTTATCTCTCCGTAGACCTGGCCAATATTTTTCATTTTTGCGCATAAATAGTAAAGTTTTCCGTGAAGTAAGTGTGGAAAAGTTCGGCCTTCTACTTTTCATAATTTGTGAATAATGAGCAAAAACTTACGAATTTTTGTTTGGAAAAACGTAGTTGCTTTTAGTTTACGCTTCACAGCAAACTTGTGCCCCGACCGATTTGGCCTATTTTCAGTATTACCTTGCGCGCAAAAACTTCTAATGCTTGTAAAATTTGACGTCGATATCTTCAATTTTGAGACTAGAAGAGTGTTGACAACACACACCACACAGGCCTACAGACAGACAGACAGACAGACAGACAGACAGACATGGCTTAATCAATTTGGAATTTCGTGCTGATGAAGAATATGTACACTTTGTATGGTCTGGAAAACTTCCCTTTGGGGTGCGGCAAACTTTATGACAAAACAAATATTCCGCCCATCATATCAAAATTCAGTTACAAGTTCGAAATATGCAAATACACAACATAATTTAATTACGAACGACTATTTGTAACTGTTTAGGCTCTATTTACGCTTAAGCGCTAGTAAATGTTGCCACCACAACGCGTGTGCAGAGTTGCGAAACTGATTTACTGATATGTACGTAATTTGCATTGAAACACGTAATCTTTGATACATTGTGAAAAAATGTATATTATCCGTATATACAGGCGAAGGTGTATGGTATTTGAGGATAATATAAAATAGATCGAGAATATGTTAATTTACAAATGTAGATGCGCGGCATCTGGGATTACTTTTTTACAATTTGCCCGAATTTTGTTTGTAAATTCTCAAAATGAACAAGTAAAATCACTATACCGGTGTGGGCTGGCTATATGTGGGTGTACCATCACCCACATTTCATCAGAATATCTCCTTGCGACCCGTAGACTGAATACGGATAGACGGATAGATAAACGTAGACTGCCTCAAAAAGTGGTTGTGAGTCGATCGGTATACGAAAAGGTGGGTCTAACTCAAGTCCTTTTGGGTGTTGCGTACATTCGCACAAACTTAATATACCCTTAATATATGAAAGCAATATTTATATAGTTGATCGTCATTATAATATATCTTTGACTTGATGCCAGAAATCTTTGGATTTGAATGCAAAAAAATACAGTGCTAAATAAAACTCTAAGATCGTAATCTTAAGAAAAAAAGAGAACAACAAAACAAAGCTGTCGCTTTGTACGGATAGAGTGTTCATATGTTTTTACCGTTATTCTGGTAATTTGTTAAATGCTCTTCTTGTACATTTAAAGCGTGTTCTACTTTTCCGTTAATGTCTTTGTTGGTTTGGCTGTTTTTATTCGACGATTTTTGTTTTTGTTGTTGCTTCACAAATGACCATTTTTTCTTCTGAATTTTAAACGGTTTTAATGGTTTCATTTTCCTTTTAGGTTCTTTTTGTCTGTTCGCTTTCTTCATTCCACATCTAGGTTTGGCTTTTGGTCTTTTAATTTATGCATTTCACTTGACAACATGCTACACGAATAGCTAATAAGTCCTTTAGTCTTAGCTTCCCTCATAAACACACAACATATGTGTACATGTGTCAGTATAAAGAAGGAAAAGGAAAAATAAACTCTACTTTTCCATTAGTACCAAAAGAAAGCACAAAATCGCAAAATGCACATATTGGTATACACATACGAATGCACCGATTCCTTTACCATTTCTACTCATGGAACAAAGGAAACGGAAATGCAAAAGTATGTGCTTTCATATAAGTAACATATGTGTATATATTCATTTATATATATATATTGATGTGTATATGATTGTATATCTGTTCGCTCGTATTGGTGTTTAATGCTTACATGTGCGGAAATCTAAAAATATTCACACGTATCCATTATCGCAACTATTTGTGCTTTTTAGCACATCTGCACATATGTTTGTATGAACAGTTTGTCTTTTAATAGCAAAACCAACAGACGTACGAAGCATTGTGGCAAAGGATCAAATTAAAATTGGGTATCTTTTTATTTTAGTTTAGATCTTTTTTATAAGTTCAGATTTGGCTTAAGTTTTCTGAAGCATGAAAAATGATAAAAGTCAGAGAAATGATGAAATAGAAAACATTAAAATCATAATAAGAAAAGAAAAAGGATTTAGGGTTTGGGAGCATTTTTAAATGAAAAAAATCCGCCTGAGTGGCCGTGTAGGCAAAGAGTCTCGTCGTTTTTAATAAAGCTGGATAGTCTTAGACGCTAGTGCTTTAAGATTTTAGTCTTACAATTTATTCCCTGACTATATTAATAATGATAATAACAATAATAATAATAAATGAGTAAAATTAAATCGGGCACAGCTGACCAATTAACACAAATGTTGTTTAGCACAGGTATTTATACGATTTTATATATTTTCATATAACAGTTTTTCAAAATAAATCGCCATATGAGAAACGGCCGAAAAATTGCTCCGATCTGTGTCATATTCAATAGCATACGTCCGTGAGCCAAAACACGTTGCTGTGTCAAATCTCGAAAGTTGCGGTCTGTACACAATCTCAAAAAAATCATGGACAGACGGCCAGAGAGAATCATTTTTTGAATCGATATAGGCTTGTCTGTCTGTCCATCTACTCTTGTCATATGTGTCCACGTACTTTGTAGTTCAACTTACAGGTCGCAATTTTGAAGATTTTCCTATCATCGTTATGGATCGTTGCAATAAAGGATGGGCCTATTTCAAGTCGTTTTGGGTTTTGTATACAGTTCCGCAAACTGGGTATACCCTGTAGCCCAACTTGCGTAGGGTATAAATGTATATTATATAATAAAATCGACGAGTAACACACATACGAAATAAATATTGATAATATTGATTGTAGGCGTGATAAGAAGGAGATTTTGGTATTCTCTCCTTCTTTTCATTTTACACGACAGGAGAGAAAGTATAGTGCAGCGAAATTTTTCGGAGTTTTACTTTGCGACAACCCAATATTTTGATTATGAAAGACTACGCAATGAAGGTTGTCCTTGCAGTGCAGTCATTAAGACGGAGCTTTCATTATTCATAACCATATTCTTCTTATGGCGACGCTTGCGTCTTTAGGAGCTCATATCAACTGAATCGATATCTGCTGTAAGTCCATCATAGGATAATGCTGATGCCACATGCCCCCGATCGCGCCAGCTTAAAAGAAAATGTACAAATGTAGAGCCTTGTGAAGTCAAATGGCCGACGCTATGCTGGGCTTGGAATCTTCGCATAATGATCAAAAATACCTTGTTGGTGTGTGGCATGTTGCAGTATATATAGGTAAATCCGCATGTCGTCGAAGCCGAATTTATTCAATTCATACCACAAAAAATTGGTAACAACTGCAATGTCATTTTTATGTTCCGAAATGACATTTTCAGGCCTCAAGCCACATCCAAAATTTATTTTCGTGCACGTAGAAATTCTTTAGAAGAATGCGATGTGTTTTCTTTACAACATAGGGGACAATAAACCTTCTATTTACGAAGTCATTTCGAAATCATCAAATACGAACATCATCACACATGCACTAGACGTAACGGTTAGTTTATAGTTTGAATCTTTAACCATTTCTGCAAGCTGTGCATTGCACATATGTGGTATTTCGTACTACGAATGATGGCAAGGATCAAATAATGTATTAAAACAAAATTTGATCTAAATGTCGATCAGAAGTGCGTCTTATTCATGTTTATTTTCGGATCCTTAAAATGGATGGCCCTATATATCGCAAACTTTAGATTAGGTATAGTCTATAAACTATTGGAAAATATAATTTCAATTTTATGCCAATGAATGCCATCTACTTTATGGCTTGACACTGATTCTCTGATTACGGATTGACGATCAATAATCTTCGTGATTTTGTCTATGGCAGGTGAATAGGTAATGGAAACAGAATTGAGCCGTTCATTCCACAAATGGGGTGAGAAACAAAATGAAACAAAATGTTGAGAAACGGGACGATATACTTAATGTGCATTGCTTTTCAAAATTTCCTTCGTAACAAAACTGAAATCCATATTGTGGACTGCATAAATACATATGAAGTTTTCATCTAGCGGCATATAAAATTGATAAGAATGAATGGCCAAAAAAAAAACTTTTATGTGACAGATACGGTTAATCGATATGGCAAGTAAAAAAGTAAAGTTAAAAGAAAGTAACAAAATGAACTTTCCATTGTACAAAAATATTATTATTATTATATAAATTTAGCCAGAGAATAAATTCTAAGACTAAAGTCTTAAAGCACTAGCATCTAATACTTTCCGCTTTTATTTTTATTATTATTATTATTATTATTATTAAAAACTCTACCGCACTTGAGATGTGAACCCACGACCATTGAATTGCTAGTCGAGACACTTGCCTACTCGGCCACTCAGGCGGATGCAGAGAAAGTTAATTATTATGTTTTTTTAATTTAATTATTATATATTTATTTAGATTAAATGGCCCCTTACGTTTCCTCTCCGTCAAGAGGACTATGCAAATTTTAAAATGTGTTCATGGCCACCGCTCTCTCGTTTGAAAGAATTTTTCGATTGCACTTCTGGCGGCATCTGCATATCATATCGACAAAGGTATTTGCAGGAATTAAATTTTCTCCCGTATTCTCTTTGCAAATTTCAAGCCCAACTATCAGGATAACAGCTTCTCTTGTTACCAACCAATGTGTTCTTGGAAATATTTTTACTGTTGCAATCAGCAGAATCCAAAGAGAACCATAAATGTTTTCTTTAGCCAGACATTTTGTTGATAAATCGTAGTGAAGAACCATTAAATGATTAACTGTTTTCCACATCTATCATTAGTTGCACTCATCTTGCTTATATTAAGCGCTTGCTTTTTTTAATTTTGAGAGCGCGCTTTCTACAGGTACAAAAGAAAAAATACCTAAAGTGAAATACCTGTGTACACAACGGTTAAATTCGATTACTGCAACCTTTCTCTACAAAAAATAGCAGTTTGCCATTTAGTATTATTTAGTTATTCAGTGTATGCAGACGTCGATCACGGAATGCTTAAGATTGCCTTTGCGACATTCATCACTTTTGTTGTTTGACTTGAAGAACACGCATCAACACTTTTAGAAGTCTTTGCTGATGCTGCTCCATCATATCCTAATTGTCCCAATTGTCCCAATTGTTATTCAACGGTTTAAAAGTGACGATAACAAGGAACGCCCTGGATTGGCTCGAACTCATCGCTTAGTCCGGGAAGGCCATCCACATCGACATCGAAATGGAATATTTATGGCCATAAAGTTTTGTTGTTGATATGGTGGGATCCAAAAAGTGTAGTGTAACCGTAAACTGTTATTGCAGATGTCTGCCGTTGTCAACTGACCAAATTTGTAGACGTATGGTTGCAAAACATACCAGAAACAGCTGTTAACAGAGGCAAAGTCATAGCCTTGCATGACCACGCTAAGGCATACGTTGCAAACAAGAGTTGGAGTCAAGGATCCACTGTTGCAGCTCGAATGCGAAGTTTTGCCGTAACCAGTTGTACAGATCAGTGCAGTATGATTTGGCTGGCAAGTGCAAAAATGATAGAAATTAATGCAAGCACTTATTGCTTTTTATTCTTTAAATCTGATATGACTTCATCGAATCCTTGATCCTGCGGCAATTAGACTGCGACTGAACCGATTTATTGTGCTTCAATTCTGAGAAACTTTAAAAGCTAAACAGTTTACCGTTATCTATCATTCAGCGTTTGCAAATGTATTTGAGTTGGATTGTTGCAACAATTTACGTTATATTGGAGTATGGAGTTAATTAAAATGGGCTGGAAAATAAATTATTTATTATGCAATTGCCAAAAAAGTTTTGTTGTTTAATATCGTGCCGTGTTAGTCTCTTTTATGCAGGGCAGTTATTATAAATATAAAAAGTTACAGCTACACCAAGTGCTAAGTGAGATTATTCAAAAAGTAGAGCTAATCGATTCGTGCAGTGAATTATAAAGATTGAGCAGATATAATTATAACACGTCAAGGTCGCGGGTAGATCAAATTAATTTTACAGTTGTTGATTAAACAATTGAACGATTGACTATAATTTTATTACGGCGATCAGCCGGTCAGTTTCTCGATCAAAATTTCTTGATACAATTAAACCTTTAGGCACACTGCTAAACAAACTTCTTATAGTATAATGAAGTTCCTGAAATCAAAGGAAATATTTTGTAAATATCAAAATGTTTGTCAAAAGTTTTCTTCGATGTTTGCTCTTCGATTTTACCGATATTAGTGTGAGAACATTATGAGAGAGAAAATGTGGATCAATCCACGAAGTATATGTATTCTCGATCAGCATCAAATTCTAAATCGATTTAAGCATGTCCGCCTGTCCGTCTGGTTGTCTGCGTAACGTCTGTTGTAAACATTTCTCTGGCCGCAAAAGTGAAGCTATTGACTTTAAATTTGGCAGACAAGTCCGAAGTTTCTGCACGCAGGTTGGTATTAAAAATTGGTCGAATCGCTCGGAGGACGTGTCCACAGCACCACGTCAACTGAGAACACCTCTGCTTTTCAAAAGGATTAAAAAATAAATGGCAATGTACAAAATTTACAAAATGTATAAAATTTTGAATGTGTATTCTATGCTGTAGTTCCTGCACGAAAATTGCAAAAATTGACCACGTGTACTTAGTATTATTGAGTATCAAAATTTAATTTTTTTTTTTTAATACAAATAGAAAGGACAGAAATCCCATGAAACGTACAAATTGTTAGCCAGTTTGATATTTGGAATGCACTTAAACATGTCCATCTGTTCGTCTTTCTGTCTGTCCATCTGTCTGTCTGCGCAATTGTGTAACATTATTGCTAAACATTCTCTGGTTAGCGAAAATGAAGATATCGCCTACAAATTTGCAAAAGAATTTTCAAATGACACGCCTACAACGGCCCATCGCCTATGCGAGAAAAAACTTTATTTTGAAAACAGAAAAAATCAGACGCGCCCACTCCATATTATAGAGTACGGAAATGTAGTTCTTTTACTTGTTTTGTCTTTTTTAGGGTAACAGTGATGGGTATAAAGGATTAGCTCACGACCGAATATAGTTTTTTTACTTGTTCTGTTTTCACGTGTGTGTGTGTGATGCTTGGTAAAGCATCATTTAACGCATCAACAACAATATAATAAAACATTAAAAATAATTATGAGTTTAAATAACGATAAAACGAGACTTTATGTGCAAACATTAGCATTATGTTGAGTAAATATAACAAAAATAGCTGAAGAAGAATATAATGGTTAAAGATAAAATGTTTGCACATAACAAGAAAAAAAAGGTTCTATTACTGATATCAATATTCAATTTTTTGTGAAATTATTTTTCTGTACAATGAAATCTGAACTAAAAATAATTTAATCATCCAGTATTAATCAATAACTTAAAGCGTATCGGTAAACAGCAATACGTCATTTTGTGATTTAAATTTTGTATAGTTTTGAGATATCATATCATTATATACAAATATATAATAAACTTCATTTTAATTTATATATGGAACTTTGCATCAATAAAACTAGATCTAGAAGATTAGGCTTTGTTAAGTGCCTCTGTTCGCGTGACTGTAATGATCCATACATTGCTAAAAGATTGTACACGACGTAGGTCAGACGTGTACTGAAATACGTTTTCGCAATCTGGTCCTATTGTTGCTACGTCGAATCTATTGAATCGTTCTGAAAACAATTCTTACTCTTTGTGTCGCACGTAGCTGCGATACGTCTCTCATGTAACGGTACCACCATAGGAAAATATATTACTAAAATATCAATAGCTTTACTTTCGCTCGAAAAACGGACGTTTATTTTACGAATCAGTTTCCTAGTAAGGTTGATAAATGGCTCTATAGATTCGTCGATCTTCTCAATCGTAATTGCTTTTAATGTTTCCTAGCCGTCCATCGAAGAGCTATCGGTATTTCAAACGTAGATCTTATTATGAAATGCATAACACACTTAGGGTTTTGTTTAAAAGTTTGAATATATGACATGAATAATTTTGTTTCCCCAAGAGGCTTTATACACATCATAGGAAAAGTTGCATAGCTTTCATGTTTAATAATAAACTTAATTAATATGAGAGTTAAATAAGGGGCTGCACTGTAAAATGAATCTGCTTGAAAATTAAGCGATTTTCTAAAAAACCAAACCCTAAAAATGTCAAAACCAAATACACATTCGTGATGGTTTACCTGCAGTTATGATGCAGTTGGCCACTGGCCGACACTGGCGAAAAGATTAACAATGATTTGCGAAACATTACGACGATACTTCCCGAAAGGACGTACCTAGCAAGCAGCCAAGAAAGTATTTTTTGGGAGTACTTCCCATTAAATTACTTTGTCAACCTGAACCCCGTGGGCACGCGCGATTTCTTTTCCTTTCATCTTACGAATTACTATAACCCTATATAGCTTTGGTTGAACTCTTGCTATACAAGTGAAGCCACTTTTGCCGTTGGAGCTTTCATTCGTCACGAAAGCTCATACAACATACGGATCCTTTCTCGGGTCAAAGGCTTCAGAAGACGTTATCAATGCAGCTCAGACTAAGCTGCGTCGTAGCCCACTACTATCGTATTGTCAGGACTGATCAGGGATAATAGCCTCTATAGTAGAGAACTATATGAGAGATTTTCTCTTTTCAAAGAAAAGGATTTCAACAAGGGATTGATGGTTCTTTGAGACTTCGAGGAAAAAAACCAGTCGTCAGGTTATAGATAATAACATTCTTCGCTGATAACACTGAGCTATTCTTTTAGAGCGTTACAGATGTTCCTTTTGCTTAACGTGAGTACCCGTTATAAACTTCACCTCACGGCACCCGATGGTAGACGGGTTAATTTTGCGTAACCGGCGCCCTCAGAATGCCTATCATGAACTCTTTAATTATTCGCTTTAGGAATGATAAAAATCGCACGATACCCCGCGAAGGGTCGTACCCAGCAGTCAGGGCTGAACCATTGGATAACTGCTGCGTTCAAACAGTGATTGGACATACTAGCTTCCACGGCGGTTTCCGCCTTGTATGTCAATATGCAAGCTTCTCCCCGAAGGATCTTGGCATTCACCAATCTGCAGTTTAACTAATGCTGTCACTTCTACCCGTAGGTATTCGTGACTTTGTGAGTGCGCTCCTGACCCCCGTCGAGCTTACGTTTAGTCTATAAAGCCTTTAATCTCACTTTACGCGACATAGTCACACATGCTTTCGGCCCAACCATACTATCCCCGCTAGCCAACACAGGACTACCCTTCTTCAAGATATATTATAGTTGCGTTGAGTTCTACATCTGACATGGCGGGCTCCATGCCCTCGACTATTACTATATCAATGTACTTTATGTAACCAGTTACAACACAACAACGGCGGCTTTGTATTTCCTCCATAGTAATAGTCTACAAGAAAACAAGTGCTCACAGCAAGCATCTTCTAGTGTACTCCTAAGCTATCCGTCAGAAAACTTGTCGCCAAGTTATAGATAGTCCAAGCCTTAAACTCTCCCTCGCCGGTTAAAGATCGTTACCAGGGTCCACCACGAGGAGGTGAAAGTTTCAGCACGTCTACGCATTCATTAAGCATAGTTTATACTGCCCTTTCAGAGTGTAACAGATCTATGTCTGTGTGTTAACGTCTTCACCTGGCATGAGTCTTAATCAGACGGGTTGCCTACAACGATTGGCAATCGAGAGGTTGATTGATTGAGGACCCCTCAGCGAGAGAGACAATCCCCATTGAAGGAGGCCTCGCTACCCTGAAGTACCGCAATAGAAAATGGGTGTGGCCCAAATTCTCATTTAGTGGTTTACGTCGAAGCTTATCTAAGCATCTCTTAGATAGCTCCTCGCGAAACTTTGGGGCAACCACAGCCACCACGAATACTCCCCGCAATCAGACAAGAAGGCATTCGTCCGGCATTCCAATGGGTAGTGTGCATCTTCCTGCCGGAGCAATCCTACTTTGGGCAACAATAGGTTCCCCTTTTAAGTAATTTTTTGGTTTTGCTTTGAATGACTTTCGGATCTTGGCTTTAAATACGATTCTACATAGTTTAAGCCACAGCTGTGTATCTAAAATTGGTCCAGTAGAAAAAAAACCGGATGGTAATCTTAGAAAATTTGGATCAAACCAATTTTTTCGTCGACTTTCCAATCCGTTCTCCTAAATGTGTCACAAAACCAAAATGTAATATAACTAAACTACGTTGTGTAGGCAGTATATTAACGAAAAAAAAAAATCGAAAAAAAATTTCAGTTCAAAAGAATGTCAATTTATGGCCCTTTGATTTTCGTATAAGTAAAAAAAAAATACTTTGGTCCTGCAAGTTTATCTCTATACTTAGGCCGCGCTTTTGTTCTCTTCCTCTTTTCATGTTCTTTCGTTTCCGAAGTACGACTATTTGCTTATGAAAGTGCAACTCAATGATACGATGAGCATTGAGACGATGCGTCTTTAGTGCATTTAAGCGCTGCAATACAAAAGTCTACGCGTGTGTGTACGTAAGCAGGTATGCTTGGATGTGGATATGTGGATGAAATTGCATAAAGGGGGGCAGAATCAAAGAATTGTAACTCATTACATTAAAAGCATTGCAAATACACTTGTAAGCTACATACGCCTTTGACAATAACAACAATGACAACAGCAAGAACAACAAGAGAAACACATTACTATATATGCGTATGTAATCATAATTGTGTGCAACTATAACTGCATACTTGACTATGTTTACGTATAGGTATGATTTCTTTATGCATATTTATTTCATATTTACATAAATGGGTCTTTTGGGTGTTGCAGTTTTTCATATGCAATATATTTTATATGAAGGCATTTGCAAAAAATTATAAATATAACAACAACAAAAACAACAACAGTTACACTGAAAAACATATAAATTGTTGAAATTTTCATTTCCGCCTGAATGACCTCAAAATTACTGGAAAATATGCTAACGTTAGCAAACGCTTTGTACATTTTATTCTATACACTCGTACAATAATAATAATAATAATAATAATAATAATAATAATAATAATAATAACAATAAAAATAAAAAAAGGAAAAGGAAAAGAGAAAAAGCTTAGTATGAAAAACAATCAGTTTTTCTTTTTCTCTCTTGCTCGCTATATATTCATAAGCATTTTAAAATAATGATGTGCTTACATCTTTTCTTGGTCGCGTTAGTTAGTTCACACATGCAATTTGTAGTTAATACATATATACATACATGCATGCAATATGAAATCGGCAGCATAGGCCCAAGAAAGTGCTACTGATCTCTCCTTTCATTTGCGCTAACTCCTGAATGCATGGTTCCCATGCAATCCATTTGTAGATATTTGATGAAATTTTTATGAAATCATTTCCTTCAAGAGCAGAACAACGTATACGCAATCATTTTCAATTACTCCATACTCGAATGATTTTATAATAGTAATAATAAGTAAGAAAATAAAAGAAAAAAATGGCACGCTTGCATGTGTGCATGTGTGCATGTGTGCATGTGTGCATGTGTATAATGTGCATGTATAGTAAGCGAAGCCATTGACGGCGTGTGCTCTCACAATTCTCAATAATTAAATTGGTTGGAAATACACTTTGACTATAGCAACAATTCACAATTAATAATCTGTATAAAAGTGTTCGAACACTTGTTTTGTGCTTTCATGTTGTTGGTGAGATATTAACGAATACTTTCTCTTCTGTCCCTGTTTACACCACTCATTTTCTTTCAATTTTACTCTATGCAGTCGTTATAGAGCATAAACCATAATAATATTTAAATGAGGGAGAGAGAAATTTTGTTGTGACATACGCATTCAAACACACATGCAAACATATGCAGTCATACACAGATAGCCGTATGCAAACATGGTTGAAATGCAATGAAAATTTTTGCTAAAAATCAGCGTTTTTCTGCCGAATTCACACAATTCATGATTTTATGATTCGTTCGAGGAAAAATATATAGAGATTGTAAATTACTATTGTGCAGATATTCTACTTACTTGTACGCTTACATTGTGCGTAATGATTTGCCATTAACCATAGACACATACATACACACACACATATATATATATATATATATATAGATATGTACATAGATAGATATGTACAAATATCTACAAACTTCTACAAACATGCACACGCACACATAGATATATATATATATATATATAGATATATATACATATACATATATATATGTATTTACAAACTACTACATACTTATCCATGCACAAAGCAACGAACGCCTACGATAAAAACATGTTACAAACAAAAGTTTTGTTAACATCAGCAAAATTTCCTATCGTAATTTCCCAAAGTGGAAACACAAACACAAATGCAAACACAAAAGTAAAACAAAAAAATGTACGACAACAAAAAATTCAACTTAAACACAAAAGCCGTCCCTTTAAAGGCTACGCGAAGCTGCCTCTTCTGGTCGATGTAGCCAAAGTAAATGTGTACAAGCTTAGAGACGCATGAGTGTGCAAATCAGGTGAATACGGAGTTTGAAGTGTGATGTGCACGCAATTAACTACAACGTTTCAATTGCATTGTACCGCCGAAACATTCTATGCTTACTGCATGGTATGCCTTTGTTATATATAGACAAACGTATACGTGATGTATATATGAAATTATGCGTTTGCTCGCTTATTTGTTTGCGTTGGTTTGTCTTTACACAATAAAACATGTATAACACATATCAGTAAATTGGAGGCGAAAGACTTCTCATCTAAATTTGTATCAATGCGAGCACGTTATGAGCGCCCCCTTGAGCACACAAAGTATAAAGTATGTCGGCATTCAGGTTAACGAAGTGTTGATAATGCGAAAATCACAAATCGCTAGCAATAAATAATTAAAAGCAGTGATGGTTATATATAATTGAGATAAATTTTGTTATTATTATTGGTTTTCGTTTAACCCATTTACTCGCCGCAAAGACTAGACACGTTATCGGACACTTGTAGACAGCAACGTTTAAAAACATTGATTTAAAAAAAAGGAGAAATTATATATGCTTTAGCGCAGGTTCGCTAAGCGTAGCCTTGCAATCATATTGGATATGGTACCACGAATCGAGATGAGAGACACCTACGTTTTTCAAGTGAAGCGTAAGAGAATTATGAGCCCTGTAGACACCGGTGACCAGACGTTGATCGTTTCTTCTTAGTTCCAGTAGCTTTTGTTATTATACCGGGAGATATTACATATCTTTTCGCCTGCCGCTGTCTTGCGCTTTGCTTTCCATGGCAATACGATTTTTTCTGTGCCCATTACCTGTACCAGTCTATTAATGCAGTTCCTTGGCGTGCCATAAATATGTTCCGGACATCTCTTCGTCCCTCGGGGTCACCTGTTAGGTAGGAGGTCAGCTAATTCAAGGGCTACACGAGGGTAGAAGTTATTGTTTGATCTTCTAGGACCTTCAAAGCGACTAGGCTGTCGTGGCAAAACCAGATCAGTTCTCTCCTGCGTTGTCTCCTTAGGCATTCGGAAGCATATAAAGAGATTGCACAAACTTTTGTTTGGAACATAAACGGAGGGTATCCCAGTAGTTTGAAGTCTCGGGCCACATACACCAATTAGTTTTAGCAGCAGATCATCTCCAGATAATAACAAGCGGGACATTTATATTCAACTGTGGCCGAAGTTTCTATACCTACATTGCCTTCATTTTGAAAAAAAAAAAAGAAATCTAAGAAGATGAAATTTCGATACTTTATAATATTAGATGGGCGTAACCGATTTTTTCTTATTTTTGTATAGGTTCCGTAACATCGCCCACAGAGTATACAAATTTTTATTGCTCTAGTTGTTTAAACGCACATCGTGGCATCCGTCTGACAAGCGCTGGCGTAGTTGCACTGTAAGCGAAGCGACTTAGTTTGGGGGCGTCCTTTACTAAGTAGTTGCACAATTTATAGAACCCTCTGAGTTTACCTTTCCTACTCTTGCGTTTGTTCTTAAAAAACCATTCGAAGCATCAATGTGGACGTGTTGAATGTGTGGTCAGAGATGCACTTTAAATATTCGAAGACTGTTTATAGCTTCTACTTGAAAGAATGGCAAAAAGAAATGCGCTACACATAGATCTAGTAAGACGCACGTATGGCTAATCAGCGTATAAATGTTTTACATTCATTTTACAATGTCTATCTGTCCCTTCCCTTTTTTCTTGCTTAAGGCAACAAAATTGATGTAAATTTTTTTCCCTGTGGTTACGGCATCGGCTGACGTTTCCAATTCAAGTATTAGTTCACCAATAGAGAAAAAGAATCAAAGTAATTATTTTTACCTCCTTTTTTTTAAAGTAAATTAAAAAATTTTCAAATTTGAACGCAAATTTATTTTTGTTGAAATCTCTGCATAACTTTTGTTAGCCGATTAATCAACCCAACAATACTTCCGTCCCACACATATATACGAGGTGTGTTCAATAACTTCTTAAATTTCGTTGGCTATGTAAATTAAATGTCCGAAATTTCTTTTATCATGTTGATACACCTGTCGCCGACATATGTTGGTTGCCATTATCTGCGATTACGCATTTTAAATCCTTATAAGTGCTACAAACTCCTCACAGAAGGCCGAAAAGACGTTAATAACGATACCCGCCCTGGACGCCACAGCACGTCAACAACCGACGAAAACGTTGAAGCAGTGATGAAAATTGTTTGTGGAATATCCTGGAAGAGAAATTGTTGAAGATGTCGGCACATTGGTTGGCTCATGCTATGAAAATTTTTCGCATGTTTTGAGCATGAAAAACGTGCCATAGTGAAGTTTGTTCCGAAATTGCCAAACTTTGATCAAAAGAATCTTCGCGTAAGCATCGCTAGAGAGCTGTTGACCATAGTCAACGGCGATCCCGATTTGCTCGAAAAGCAACTGGTAGCGATATATGGGTACATGGGATTACTTTCAAGGGCATAAAATAAAGAGTCATATTTTTTGTCAAGTTATGTGGATAACATGCACGGACGAATTGATTTGCGAATTGTAACTTGCAATTATATATTATATTAGGTGCTTCCATGTATTTTGATCATTTTTTCACTTGAAAAGGCATTCGTTCAGAAAATTTGGTACAATATATACTAACCAAAACATTTTCCATCATTTCTGGCAATATGGCGATTCCGTGTCGAAAGAACGATTTTGGCTTGGCAGCGATTCGATCACCGACTCATTTTCCCACTTCTCCACCATTTCGAGACCACGTGCCGGGCAAGCCGTGCTGCACCGGTCTGAAAAAGAGTACTCAGAAGGCTCTCTGTCTGGAGCGTGCTCTGGGTACGGAGCCGCCCATTCAAGCTGCAATAGTGTATCCTTGACAAGTTTTCCAACGTGTGGTCGAGCGTTGTCATGCAAGAGCACGACTTTTCGTCCGTTATTCGCTGTTGCTGGTCTTTTTTCCAACAACACATCGTCAAATTTGTTCAATTAACGTCGGCAAACATCTGCAGTAACAGTCTCGTTGGGTTGTAGCAGCAACATCTTGTTGGTCCCATCATATGCACAGCAAAACTGCATCGTCATGAATATTCTGCTCTTGTGTAGATGTGGATAGCTCTTCTCAACTAACCTGCGAGTTTTTTCGCCTGGAATTGTCGTAACAGATCTAGTTTTCGTCGCCAGCCACAATACGCGACAGAAAACTCTTCCTTTTTTGCCTAGCAAGCAATGCATTTTCCTTCCTTTTGGATCTTTCCCATCGCACATGGGAAACGTCTAGAATCAGTTGATTCATCAACTGCTAAGGACTTTGCAAATCCTTTGAGGGTTTGACCCGGCTTTTCGTCCAATAAGTCTTGCAATTCATTATCTTCGAGTTTTTTTGGTCCTCCAGGCCGTTCTTTGTCATTTACATGAGAATCACCACTTTTAAATCGTTGATCCCAAAACCTACAATTAGGATACGATGGATCAGCATCACCATAAGCTCCGGAAAGTGTTTGAAGGGCTTCGGTAGCAAATTTCTTCAAGTCAGACAACGAAAGTAATGAATGGCGAAAATGCATTTTTAAGCGTTCCATGATTGTCGTCTGTACAATCTGAATACACGGTATTACTAAACGGAGAACTGTTATTTTATATAGAAAAAGGTCAAAATAATTGAATTCAATCGTTGTATACGCTATTATTTCGCATTCATTTATCATTTTCTCCAATAGATGTCGCTGACCAAGATACATGCAAGCAGCTACAATATGATCTTTTTAGTTTCGTGTTGCATATCAAATCAGAAGATAACACTTTTTAAACCTGCGCCTAAAAGTAGTGAATAAAATTATTGCATCTAATAGCAAGCAATAAAATGATTATATTTTTATTTATATATTAAAATAGACGAGGAGTGCTTTTTTTCTCCTTTTTGTTTGTTATTTTTAGATACAAATATAATTTAATTTTGCTCCTAAAAGCTAATACTTTAATTTTGAAGATAGGTGTAGCTGCAATCGGCAAAACGTATGGTGGCGGTAATAAAGCATTTTTAAATTATGCAAATTTTTTTCATTTGTATTTTCCCTCTTAATTTACTGTAGCAATATCCATACAGTAGTGTACTTCAGTTTTCATTTCTCTCATTGCTTAAACTACAAAAACAATAATAAAAACTGAGAGCTTAACTATAATATAAACTATTTCAATCTGAGTCAAGAGAACGTAACACACTTTTGAAAATGTTTTTAAGTGCTCTTCAGTAACCTTAAAATAGCTAACAAATTTTTCATTTTTTTCTCTTTTTTAAATATTTATGGTCAGTTTCCTCCTGTGGGATATTTCTAAAGTTATACCTGGCATCTGAAATGCATTATATGTTGAAATGAGTAACTAAAACAAGAAGCGGGAATAGGAGGACAACATTTTTTGTCAAAATGTTTAAAAACGCTTTCATGGACAAGTGATTCGCCGGCAATCATCATTAATAAAAATAAATAAATAGATCGGTAATAATAATAAAATGTACAAATTCTTGAGATGAATAGTGAAACATTTCGGTTAGAATTAAAATTTAGGTTTCAAAAATTCAGTTCGACGTATGTAAATGAAACAAACGAATCATTCATTATGTCGAAATGCATTGCGTGCTCGATTTCCTTATAAAAACCAAATTGACAAATTATGAGCGTTTTTAGACGAAGCTCGCGAAGCTCATTACCAGTTTAAATGCTAGATTGAGAAAACAGGTTTTATTTTTAGTTGATATGTATTTTAAAGAATATCCCCTGAGTGGAGCGGAAAATATTAAGAAAAAATAAATTATAATCCTTTAATTCCCTCCAAATAAACTATGTCTGAAGCAATATTCTTTATGTCAACGCTTAAAAGATTTTGTATTTTCTTTATTTGATTGCAGGCAAACTTCCTAGTTGAACATAATAGTTGTATCCCACACTACTTATTATTCAGAGTACATGAAATTGATGCGGATATATGTGGAACACTTGTAACGGCTTAATATAATTCCATCTTTTATTATATGGATAGATGCGATTACAACCGATCTAATATTTTCAGTCAAGCTACAATTTTTGACATAAGTTCTCAAAATGTGGTACACTTGCTTAGTTTGGCCCAGTACAGAACGTTGCTGAAAATGGATTGAATTAAACAATTTTTACCATTACCAATACAATGCCGTATTTTGAAAAAATCCGTACAGCAAAAAATGTGCAATCTTCAAAATTTCTCATCAGATATTGCTGAATAATAGTAATTCGGTCTTCTAAGTTGATGCGAAAAATTTGGATTGGATGGAATTGGAATTTTTCGAATTGTTTAGACTTAAGCCATTTCTATGAAAAATAACGCTTTTTATAAGGCAAAAGGTTTAAAACGATAATTGGTCCCCAGTAGTATTTTGGCATAAGAAAGAAATAGTACCGAATTTGGACCACATAGATCTTTTTATTCCCCTCCATCCCATATAAGGGTTACCATAAAAAGCATGTCCTAATATGGATGAAAGTAATGAAGAACAGGTACTGCGATTTCAAACTTCTGCAAGAAACTGTCTTGCATATCGCTTTCAGTTCGTGGATATTGCTTTTCATGTTTACTGCTCCAAAACTGTTGTAAAAGAATTCCATAATACTAAGGTCCAACGGAGCAAAGAAGCTCCCAAAGAAATGGCTGGTAAGTCAATAAGAGACAATTTTTGCCTGTTTTCTTCCGAAAACGTCGCTTCCGAATAGTGTCTCTGATCCTGTTCAAGAGCAAATATCGACACGTCAATCTTCTTGGCGAATTGTAAGTAGCCCTCGATAGCAGTCGGCCTATACAGAGGAGAAAATCTTCATGCAAACTTTTTTGGATTGCAAGGCTTTTCTAAGGAGATGTTCCCGTCGCCAGGAACTTATTCATACTACAAGAAAGATTGGCTTTTGCCGTAAACGACTCGTACAATCCACTGCTGCTTATTTTCGGATTCGCGAATCCAAATTTAAAATTCGCTAATGTTGACGATGCTGAAATCTCAACTTCCATGTAATACGATTTTATGTATGTTCGCAAAACGACTTAATGCAATTTTTTTAAAATAACCCAACACAAAATAAAAAATTCACAAGAGAATATCATCCTTAAATGATGGCCCAGTTACGCATCAAATGCATCGATAACTTTTTCACGACAGTACACTTACTGTTAAGTATGTTTGCTTGAGAGACTTATGAATCAACATCCAAGGACCAGAAGCCAATCTTACTGAATTAATTCTTCTAGCATGTCTAGCAGGCCTTTGCTTCCTTTGTCATTAATCTACGGTCATAATTCGATTAAAAAATCATAAACAAAAACCCTGTGCTTCATAATAAAAAGCCAAAGTTAAACAAACGATCAATGCAATGTTTTGTGATTTTATTTGCGTCAAAATTTATATAAAATTTATTATAAAAATGTATAAAAAGATATAAAAAAGTGTCAGGAGTTCATTCTATTTTTCTAAACTAAATCGCCATTCGTACCTATCAAAATTATCAAAATGACGTAATAACTGAATGTATTCAAGTGTCTGCATTTCTTTGGAGATTGTTTAAGTGCCTTTGGATTGGGCAGCGCGTTTGTCACCAACGTTCTTTCATTTTCAAATCTGATCTGCGAGGATTATCCGGCGCATACTCATTTTCAATGTTATACGTGAAGGTGCATAAGAATATCAATCGCAATGATATTTAAGACCTTCTGCTCTTTATTGATAAGCGAAGCAATATCAGTAAAATTTTTAAAAATTCTGTAAAAAATTATTTTTATTTCTATCTATTTTCTAATTAGAGATATAAGTAATTATTAGTTGAAAGCAAAAAAAAACAAAAGTATTATACTAACGCCAACAGCTGTTCGTTGGTTTACAGCAACAAAAACAAACAAATAAACGACGCCTATAATCTCTATTTAGAAAATCAGCAAGAAAACAATAACAGCTTATATATATATATATATGTATATATATATATATATATATATATGTTAAAAAGATGATTCTTACTGTATGAGTTGTTATTATTAGCACACGATTGCGTATGCCGTACTCTAACGCCATAAGGTATATTAACTTTCTTGAAGATGTTTGCAATCATCGTAAGAAATTCCTACTGAGCTATAGTATAACACTTGCGCTTTTGCGCAATTGGTTTCTAAATTGATTTCAATGGTCTCGTTTATTTACCTAAACAGTTAGTTGATCAAGCGTTTGCATACTTCGGTAAATAATCCCAATTGCTGCTGGACCAAAGCTAGAATGAATTAGTGTTTTTAGCGTAATACTGTAGAGCGGAAAGTTTAGTGTTCAAGGGAAGGAGTTCCCACAGTATTCTTGAAAATTTGAAGATAGAAAATCGTAAATAATTTCAAATAGAGATCCATATCAAAATCCTAAGGTAATAGCAGAACGGGGACCATTCAAAAACAAGGCAACTTAGTGTCAACTGTGAGTTGTTGCGAATCATCTCCCCGTGAAGAATTGACACTGAAGTAATTAGCTGACCAAAAACTGAATACAAGGTGTTCATAATTTTCTTGAATAAATTTACTTTCCAGTGCGAAATGTCTCGGTTGTGAGCACATTTAAGTCCCTTAAATACGATATCCTGCTGCAAATAAAATCTGCTCGATTTACGCAAAACAAATAGCATAAGTCGTTCTGTAGTGGACATCGAGCAATGCGTCTCATTTCCTAAATAAAATTAGAAGAGGAGAGGATCTTATGCCACCCCGTGACTCGGAAAAAGCAAAAAAAAAAAAAAAAAAAATTGTTCCTAATCAATGGCAGGTTTTGGACAACATAAGCTTTCGTATTTTCATTCTTGAACTGGAAAGGAATGCTAAAGAGCAATTCAAACATTTAAGCTTTGCTTGGCAGACCCGTTGGAAGAGTTTCACATAAATTACATAAGTTACATAAATATTTTTTTTTTTTTTTTGGAAAAGCTGTGATATCCACATGAAAGCACAGGAAATGTAAAGAGTTTAAGATTTGCTGGAGTCCTCTCAGTTATAAAAATTGAACTAAATATCGAAATTAAGTATAAAGTGTTCTTACGAACCGCCGATTTCCCAAAAAACCAAATTCTAAAAAAATTGTAAAACCAAATAAACATTTATTGGGCTTTACTTGTCGACACAGTTGGCGAGTGGCGAAAAGGTTAACAGCAATTCATCGAACGTTTCAGAGGTAAAAAGCCAGCAAAGGTCATGATGAAGTTAGGTATTGGTAGCTCGCTTGCGAGAGTATATATAAAACCAAATCGTCAAAATTTTGGCGTTGGCTTAAACCATCCCTTTGGAAACAACATCTCCTACGAATTGTAAATAAAAACTACGTTAACCTACAAAATCACATAAATGCATGAAAATTGCAATAGGGCAGCTCACGTTACTGTGGTAGCTGATGGCTTAGCTGATTACATTATATCCCATTTGAAAATGCATATGGTGCCTTTAAAGTGACCCATAACACAAAGAGTGTAACTAACTATGCATACCGGACATACCGGAACTCAACTTAAAATTCATGCAAAAGCTTTCGTGCGAACGAGATGAAAGATCAGCCGGTCAACACAGTTGCCGTATGCAGAACTTTTACCTAAAAATTGTACAACAGCAGATATTAATCGGAAAGTTGGTCTGAATTATCCCTAGGATTGATTATATGATCAATCAGCGTAGAAATGATCTCGATCACTCGGCTGAGATGCCCATTTATACTCATACATAACACTAACATTGCAATTAAACTGCATTGTATTCAACTACACTGATTAGTATGAAAGAGTTGCTCTAGCACGAACATGATTATTTTACTTGCCTTATTTGTCTGTTTATTTAACCATGTCGGACAACTCTTAATACACGGTTAGCATGTGCGCTAATCAATTGTTTGGCTAGCTTGGGCATTATGCATCTATAATTTAATTTTCTCTGAAATACTGCACAATATCTCTTTATGTACTTTTGCGTAAGATGAAATTAAAGATGAGTTTAAAAGGGATATTCTTTCGTCTTGATGCTAATGTCAATAGTTTCTGATTTCGCTGCGCAATCCTTTAGTACATAAAATTAATGTATTATAACTTAAGTATATAAAACTTTACGCAATGGAGAAATTTCAAATAACACTTAAGGAGCTATGCCCCACACCAATTGTGATACAAGGAATATTTAATATGTGCGGATATATGGGCAAAGTGTCGAATCTTTCTTTATTATAGCAATCGTTTTAGAAGCTTTTTCTGACTTGACGTCAGCGTATTTGTTTGTCTGTCCGTCGGTCTGTCTGATGTCGGCCCGTGTGTTTTTCTGTTCAACTTGAAGAGCTGAAGTTTTTTGAATTCAATAAAGTGACATGCTTTGTCCAAAGGGATAAAATTATTGAAAACACATTGGATCAGACCATTGTTACCATTGTTACCCTTTTCATGAAGAACTTCATTTTGAAAACATCGCTAGCCTACACCAATTGTGGTACATGGTATATTAAGCTCATACGGTTGTAAGGTTCAGAGGGGATGAAGAAAGTGATTCTGACCGTCTGTCCGTCTAATGTCTGTGCATATATTTCTGTGTTCAAGCTACAAGTCGTAATTTTTGAGATATTTTGATGACATTTGATACGCTGACGGGTTTGAACCAAGTACCAACCAAAGCTATCGAAAATGATTCAGACCGGCCCACTTTTTCGACCGCACCGCTATTTGAAAAAAGGCATTATAAAAACGAAAAAACCTGAAATTTTCAACATTTTTCGACAAAAGTCACTGACTATTCTAAATTAGTATGAAAAATTTGCTTCGTCTGTGTCAACCGTTCTGTCTGTTTTGAACCCTTTTTCATATAAGCCTCCAACAAAAACTGAATCTTTATATGGCAAAAAGGTATAATTTTTAATTAATTAAATTGATATAGAAACCAACCTCGGGTAATTTGGATCCTGTAGGTCTATTTTTAGGACACCACCGCTTATAAACATTTTGAGCAAATTTGAAACCTTATATGCCAAAAAGGCCTAATTGTAAAAGTTTTATGATGAAAATTGGCTCTTCGTAGTAATTTGACAAGAAAATTAAACAGACCAAATTTGAACCACGTGGGTTTATTTCTTCCACCCAATTTCATATAAAATTTCTCTTGAGTAGTAAGCCCGTCAGGAAAAGATCTAATTTTTAATATTTTGTGATGAAAATTGGTTTATAATAGCAATTTAGCAAAAAAATAGGGGAATAGTAGGGAATACATAGGTCTATTTTTAAGATCCCAATATATATAGGGCAAGCCCATGAAAAGCAAGCCCATGTATGGAGAGAACGTTTAATTTCCAATTTTTTATGACGAAAACTGCAAAATAAAATTTTTAAAAGGTAAATTAAGTTTGGCAATTTTGGATCACGCCATGTGATGTGCCGGGCACTTTCCAATGTCTTGCCTTTCATGAAAAATATGCCTTTGCATGAACATAATGTCTATGTATTATGTTTTGCTGTATTATTATGAAAACGAGTGAACAACTGTACTAGGCGACGCGTTGTAGGGTATTCAATGGTCGGCCTTAACCGACTATAATGCTCTTACTTATTTTAATATTGATCGATAATATTGGTGGTATTTCAGCGCCCCAAATGAAGGTGCGTAACGTGGATGGAGATGGCGCAAGTTTTTAGATCTTCTCTCTCTTAATATATTTGCGAGAACATCATATAGCAATAGGATGCAATTGCTTATATTTTATGATGAAAAGTCGCCAAGAATTGGAATTTGATATGTAAATGTACTGACTGCATAGTTCTAAACTTCCGACCCCTATTCACATAAGAGTTTTCATGGAAACTTAGCGTTTATATAACAAAATTAAACGAAGAATGATGAATGCTTTTAACCAGAAGGTAAATTTTGACTAAACGTATACTACAGTGAATTCCGTTGCTGACCACTTACCATGTGAGCGTTTTTATGGAAATGGGAGAAAGAGAGGCAACGTGATGTAAATTTTGAAATTTTATAGCGAAAATAATTTAAAAGCTACCCCAGCCGATGTAAGTTCTTTAAAAGTTGGTCTTGCCGGTGAAAATCTTACGTGTTTGATTTTTCGGGTAAACTCGTCATTGAAAACTGCAATTATGAACCATTTGACTTCAATTTTCAGGAGGCGTAGTTCCCTAATAAAACACTTATTTCTTAAATAAAACCAATATTTTTAAAAAAAAAACCACTTCTTTCAGTATATTTTGAAAAATATTTTAAGACTTTTTTCTTTTAGACTACGGCCAACGAAATTCGCTTTTAACTTAAAATCTTAAGTTTTTGTTTATTAATAACGCAAAGTGATAAGAAGCTGCGATAGTTGTAGTATCGAATGAATATATCAATGTTAAGGAAATGCAATAACAAAAATAAACGCTGTTTATATAATAAAATAAGAAATCGATAATAACCAAAATTGTTAAAGAAAAACAAAATATATCAACACCCACATGTGATAACCGCATAGTAGGGAGTACACATTTAAATATATACATACACATATATATATATATATATATATATATATATATATATATATATATA